>JANHGB010054079.1:0-28799 GCA_026283785.1 Coracopsis vasa
CTTGGGGGCAGGGGGGACTTAGTGGTGGGGGTGGGGAGTGAGAGAGTGACTGCGTGGATGGGCTTAAACCACAACACGACCCAACAGATTTCTCTGTCACAAGAACATGCCTTTCAAACTCTCCATAGGAAACCAAGCATAAAACATTTAAAGTTATGGTGAGTAAAAATATTTGTATTTTAAAATGCTGCACATAATTCCATGTAACATTAAGAGCAATATATCTTTAAAGAAAAATGGGTGTTCATGAGTAAAAGGTAACATAAATTTCTCTTTATGCTAATTTTCTCTGCAGCCATAAACCCCCTCTAGAACGCTGATAGAGCAAAATAATGGTCAAGCATTACTATACGGTCAAGCATTTGTAAATATGATCTGAAGAGGCTGTGAAGAAGACTAACAATACAAAATTGCATGTAAATGCATATGTGTAAAGTACATGTAAATACCAAAACTACCTAGCTCCAAAAATATTTTGTTTGTTTTAATATTTATATGGGTTTAAGTAGTGTTACTGATACTTTTTCTTTGAGTTGATACCAATCTGCCAGTTCTGTGGGAAGAAAAAGCTGTTAATGTTGAAGAAGATTAATCTATTGGCAAAAAACAAAACAAAACATAGCAAAACAAAACCAAAACCAACCAACTAAAAAAAAAAAACCAAACAAACACCTGCATCTTTTTTTTCTTTTTTCTTTCTTTTTTTTTTTTTCTTCCTATAGATATTCTTTCATCTTCCTGTCAACGAGTAGCCCTTCATGCCACATTTCCTTCCACTCAGTGTCCTACCTTGACCAGCCATACTAAGTGTCTAGGAATTCTTCTGTCTGATGCAAAGAAAGAAGAGAAAATGCATGTGTTAGCTGGATTGCAGCTTACTGAAGTCTCAGCATTGTGCATGCTCATTCAAAGACAGGAAAAAAGACAAGTACAACAAAACCAAGTGTTTGTTTTTCAATATATCCTTGGATTGAAGTTTGTGATGAGAATTTCACTTTCCATTCCCATACAGCCTTTGACTTGTTCTTCCCCTCAATACACTAGTTAGTGCCAAAGTTTTTTGCAATTTCTTTATTGCAGGGATGAATACAGCATGTTCATGGGTGTCAACAAATGCTCTTCATAAAATACACAAAAGTGTCAGAATGTTAAAAGCTCCTGCTAAGCTTAAAGTAGAAAAGTCCACGATTCATTACCATATTCCCAAATCACCCAATTCTCTTCTATGCACTTTCTTAAACTATAATTATTCTATGATTCTATGATCTATTCCTTCCATTCAATATTTTGCATTATTTTGTGAATGCATGTATATATAAAAGGTCATCCTGGAAGTAAAATCATGCCATAGGTAACCAACTATGCATACATTAGTAAATACTGCAGGACAATCAAAGCAGTTTTGTAGAGCAAAACAGTTGATAGCAGTGACCCAACATCCACACTATCTACATTTCAGGAAAGTTACTTCAGACTGGCTTCAATCTGGCTCTGTACACAAAAAAACAGTTAACACCATATTAATTCATATAATCATAAAATGGCTTGGATTGGAAGGGCCTTAAAGATCATCTGGTTCCAACCCCCAAGCCATGGGCAGGGACACCTTCCACTAGTGCTTAAAGCCCCATCCAACCTGGAACACTAGCAGGTATAGTGCAGCCACAGCTTCTCTGGGCAACCTCTGTCACTGTCTCACTACCCTCATAGTAAAGAATTTCCTGCTAATGTCTGATCTAAATCCTTAGAATACATCTTCTGGTTCAGTTTCATCTGAAAGCAACCTGTTTTGCACACTGTAAGCTTTTAATATGATTTAGGCAAACTAAGTCAGCAGAAAGAATCAGGCGATTTGCTGAAATAATTCATTGTAATCTAAACCAAAACACTAACCAAAACATGAACCAAAACACTAAGTTTCACCTCTTATTTTAGTGCATGGTGTGGCCTGTTATAGTAAGTTTTGTGATTAATGTTGCATTGCTATCATTCTCTTTTAAAAAAACCTATTATAAATATAATTATCAAGGAAATTAATGTCTCAAAATTTAAATAAAACTTTCTTGTTTGCTTATAAATATTTCCAATTCTACCTTCTTTCATTCAACAGACATTTATCACACATTTCTGAACACATTAAAAAGAGTTTTCTTAGAGGTATGTCTGCCTAGTAAAATATATTTCAAATGAGCTAATGCTGAAAATGGCCAACCTGATCTAAAATTCAATGTTAGCTTGTTTCTATAATAAGCATAAATTTCTAAGTTTCAGAAAAACAGTTTTGAGAAATTTAACCTAACAATCTTAAGACTAGAAATAAAAAAAAAAAAGCCAATAGCAAAAAAATTATTTAATAGTGCCAAGTGTAATTTATACTTATTAATCTGGAGCAAGACACAAACTGAAATTCTACAAATTTGTTTTCATTATTTCCCTTTTTTATAGGCTGGTTTGGGGGTCCTTACACAAGCAAAATGCAAACTTTGACCACTGCTTTCTACATCTTTGGAGTCCCATACATGTTGGCAGAAACATCATAAGACCTGTTCTAGATGTAACTTCAAAACTTGCTCCATGTCTTCTACCTCTGAGGAAACAAGGGCAACTGTCGTGGTTTAAGCCCAGCGGCTAACTCAGAACCAAGCAGCCGCTCACTCACTCCCCTCTTTCCCCCTTTCTCCCTCCCCCCACCCCCACGCCGAGGGACGGGGAGGAGAATTGAAGCAATGTATCTCCCACGGGTTGAGATAAGAACAGTTTAGTAACTAAGGTATAACACAAACCACTACTGCTACCACCAATAATAACAATGATAAGTGAAATAACAAGGGAAGGGAATACAACCACTCACCACCTGCCGACCAATACCCAGCCAGACCCAATCAGCAATCTAGCCCTTCCGGGTAGCTGCCTCCAGTTTATATACTGGGCATGACGTGCTGTGACATGTAATACCACTTTGGCTAATTTGGGTCAGGTGTCCTGTCTCTGCTTCCTCCTGGTTTCCCCTCCTCCCTGGCAGAGCATGAGACTCAGAAAGTCCTTGGTCAGTGTAAACATTACATAGCAACAACTAAAAACATTGGTGTTATCAGCGTTGTTCCCAGGCTGAAAGTCAAAAACACAGCACTGCACCAGCTACTAAGAAGGAGAAAAATGACTGCTACTGCTGAACCCACAATAGCAATGAATCAGAGATCATAATCTTTTAACAGAAAAGAGAAGATAACAGTTGAATAAGGATGGAACCTGCAAGACAAGAAGGAAAGATCTGCATCTCCTGAGTGTCTAGGACCCTTAACAAACTGATCTGATCCAGAATCTACCAAAGTTATATGACACTTCAGCTTGTTTTCTTTACAATCACACTTTGATATGAGTTTAATAACTAAACAGTCTCAGAACTGGGTCTTCCTCCTCTACTCTTTTTTTAACATCATGTCTATTCACATGCTTTGTGTTCTATGTGTAGGATCATTTAAATGGGAAAACAAGAAGGAACCAAACAAAAAGCATCCCACATCAGTATGTCTGACTTCGAACTGCAGAGGGTTTTTCACAATGTTCATTTCCAAACAGACATTGAAGTTTAAATTAAGAAGTCAAAACCCCATTTTATTTTGCTGATACACTTTTCAGCATTAAAAATAGTAGCTCTAGGCCTTGATTGGAGTGAAAAGAAAAAACCAGCAGCCACCTCATATTTGGATAGAAATTTACATCAGAGATGATTGCACAGCAAGAAGCATAAAACCATACATAATTATGGGCAACTGGCTTACAGACCACCTCTTAACACTAGTGTCACAGAGCCTTTCTGCTTTTATGTTATGATTATTAATACTGTTGTGGGTGGTTACATGAATTGCAGAAACATTTTTGCTTGTCACTTTTGGAAACTGTGACTAATATGACTAATCTGTAGGCTTAAAGAAGCCTATCCATCTCTCAAAGAGTTTTTAATTTATTCAAAGTTTTAATTAAACTTTGTTAAAGGTGGTTGCTTAAAAACCATCTGTAGAACTTAATATATTTTCAGGTATATTGTACACCAGTCATTATTTAATATCAAATCTATTTAAACCTTAGAATATATTATCTTACGGCATTATAGCACTCTCTCTGCATCACTGAACTGTGATAATAGAGCAGAAGCAATTCTCCAATTGGCATTTTACCAAGTTCATGCTTTGATTTTTAAATATTCCACCTAACTTTAGTGATGGATATATGTTTAGGATTATAATGCAAAAAAAAAAAAAAGCACAACAAAAATAACTTTCATGGATTTCCCACCAGTTTTCTAAGGTTAGCAATAAAATGCAGTTGCTTCTTTAGCACCATCACACAAGCATTTGGTGAGGAGAGGTTCTTCTAGGGGAGTAAACTGACTAGAGACCACTTCCAATTCTGTTAATTCTAAACAAAAAGACATCTTCCACCCCATTTCAGTTTGCTATCTAAATTCAACTTGCTTTATGCAGTGCTTAAGGAACAGCACAAGTATCCAACAGTAGGCAGTAGCAAATTTGTAATGTAGATTAATTACTAGAGAAAGTCAGTGGCAAAAAGGTGAAGACAGCATACCAATACGGTTTTATATATGGTCAGAAGTGAATGAACAGAGATCTGATTTGAATTGAAGGGCTGTATAAAGATATCATGACTAACATGAGCATATATAAACTATTTCTTGGCTATATGGACAACAGAGAGCACAAAAGTCTCATTCATCCCCTATCCTTACTGTCTTTTACTACAGAATATGAAATAAGAGTGCTCACTAGCAGATTACCAGGTTCAATTACTATTTCTTTACAATCACAGCATTTCCACATCCATTCTTCATAAAAAGTGGAAATCTTGTCATGTTGCAAAACCTGCAGTAGATATCCAGCTAATAAAAAATTCTCATGAACAGTCATAAAGTGAGAAACAAAAGCTAGGAAGAATGAATGACTATACCTAGGTTCATTATGCCACATCTGGTTATTCTTAAATAGACAGTAGTGTATGAAAGACAAAAACTTGGCTTAAAATATATGTTAGGATAGATAGCACATTAAAACCTAAGACACATACAAAAAATAGTCAGTACAATACATATTCTGTTTGCTAATTCATTCATCAAGCCCTTAGTCATTGTTTAGAATTCCTAAAATGCAATGTAGATAACACAGCTGGTAATGTTTAATTAAAATTTTTCTTCTCCTTTGGTGAAACTTAATTCTCTATTGAGTCATATTCAGAAATATCTCCTTTGCTGAGAAACAATCAGCAAAGGCAGCATTCCCAAGTGTGCCTCCTCTTCCCCATACTTAAGAAAACATCAGAGGCTATCTCAGCTGTATTGTCAGCAAATTCCACCAAAGAAACACAAGACTTCAAAGCAGAGCAATCAGGAAAGTTATTCCTTTCCTCATGAGCCTCCTGCAGAAGGATATGCTCAAGTGATTGTAGAATTTTCAATCACTCCCCAAACCATCACTAGAATAAGTATGGAATAACCAACTTCTACACATTTTAAAAGAATCAGAAAACTTCAGTAACTTTATTTGGGTAACTAACAGGACTTCAAAACCAGATTCTATGAAGTCACTCAGATCACCAAAAGTTTTCCAAGCTTACCACTTGCTGATTGCTTATATGCACACAGAGGATTTGTTGCACAAATGGTTGAAGGTGACCCTGCATGAACTGACTCTTCCCTCATATCAGAGTACAAAGAGCATACGGTGCTTCCTGAATATACTGCAGGACAGACTTCAATCATCTAACAATATTTGCAGAACATTAGCAACTAGTGCAGAGTTCAGCCTCTTCCAAAAATGACCTGATTTGTGCAAGCTGTTCTTGCAGTGAAAAAGTCAGTCATCTTGTGCCCACTTAATAACAAATGAAAGACCTACAGCTCTGTTTTTGCCAAACACCTACAAGGGTTTTGACATACTACCTTCCACAAGTACAAGCAGCACAAAGACCACCTCCTATCCATCCTGTGGATCCTTAACATTACAGCAAATTACTGCTGCAAAATGATTTAGCAGCAATGTTCTCCATAGAGAGAGACTAGATAGAAAGACAGATGATGCAGCAGAAGCCTAGAAACCTTAAAAACAAATTAGATTTGGAGTTTTTGTAAGATCAAACTCAATATTACATCAATTCAAAATAGCATTTGTGAAATAGGCTTCTCAAAATCTAATGAAAAGTAAGCTCCAAGTTTCATTTTTGTTGTATCCCCATCTCAAGTGTCATAACTCTAGATCTTGTGCAAAGCAAGCTAACAGCTATCTTTTAAAAAAGGTTTTGAAGAGGACCTTTAAAATTACCTTGCAACTAATCCTGTTACTAGACTGTAAACAGAAAGCAGCCTACAACTCATCTTGACTTGAGAAAGCATAATGATTTAAAAACTATTTAAGAAACTACAGAAAATTGTCAGAGCAGAGAAACAGATGCTACAGAGCAGGTGGCAATCACTTGACCTTATACACTATAACCTTCCGTCAATACTGACTGAGCTTCTTAAAATGTGAGCAAACTTATTTTCAAAGAGCAAAACAATTCCTTGATAAAGATTCAGCTTTGTTCCTGTCAACATTTTCCAATCAATACCCTACAGAAAGTGAAGATTCCTTCTCTCTCTTCTTCACTAGTTACACATTGTCATTTACTGAATGAAATCAGTTTTCCCCTAGCAAGTTTCACAGGTGAAACGCTGTCAGCCACGAGAAGGTTGACATGAAGAGATCTGAAGCACAATCAGCATAAGTAAAGATCTTTATCATAGATACGACTGTTTCAGAAAACTACATATACCCTGACAAAATAGGCTAGCAAAATTATATTATGCTCTGCATTTACACTGTGACACTTTACCATTGCAGCACATGGCTTTAACTTAGTCAAAAAAGTATGCAGTCTTAGTCTGCTATTTAACAACAACTTCGAAATAGCATTCAGTTTGCAGTTTCTGTACAGTGAGGATACATGAGAGAGTTCTTGGTTCTTGGTACATCACAGCCTATGTACAAGAGCAAAGGCAATTAGAATACAGCTTTCTTGATGATGCATTAGCACCAGAAAAATAGACAAATCCCAGAACTAGATCTCGAGAGGAGATAGAAGCTGAGAACTGGTGGAACATGGGAAAAGGACGGATGGAGAGCTTTAAAACTGCAACCAGATTTCAGGTTTGCTGTTGGGTAAGGAGGATAATTTAACATGTAATCTCTGCAGAAATGCAATGAGGACTGGAATAAAGGAAAAGAGAACAGGATAGTCAAGAGTGATGTGGTGAAAAAAAGAATTGCTTTGAGTTAGGCTGAACAGATGAGAGAAGTAGGATTGATTACAGAGGGGAAAACAAGAGGAACTTGAACAGATTGACCCCACACTCATTTTGCAAACACATTGTAAACAAATCAATTCTTACAAGCTGTAATAACTGAAGATGTACTCAAGGATGATTTCTGTACAAAGTCTTAGCTCTATAACAGAATAGCACATCTGTTTTCTTGTAGTTCCTTATGGTGATCTACACTGGAAAAACTATAAACACACCTAGTATCTGGTCATGTAAATACTCCATTGTTGATGTGATCATTGCTTGTCTTAGACTATTAGTCCTACACACCTGTTCAGAAGTGCTGTGTCATGTCCCTTTTCTTTCTTAGAAAGACGTATTAGACTGTCATCTTTCTTTCCTGAAACACTTGGAAGACCTCTCTGTAAAACTTGATTATAATGAGTGTTTTTCCCAGTGCTTATAAAAATACAATTAATTTCTGTTTAGGCTTCTCTAGTTACAATATCTACCGAGATTTTCTACATTATAATTTGAGAATGATATATTGTAAATATTCAAAGTATATAGGAGTATACCGTCATCTTGGCTAATTCTAGGAATATTTCCAGATTCCCTTACTAAAAGTATGGATTCGCAGAAAGACCTTTCTTTTGCCTTTAGCCAAAATATTAAGTGTCAAAATGTCTTTTTAACCATGGTACATCTCTTTCCAACAACCAGCTTTAGGTACCCCTGAAAGAAGGTGATTGGAAGGAACTAGGAAACTAGCTGCCTTTGAGATACATGGGGAACAAAAAAGTCCCTCAGATTTGACTTTATATTTATTGCTTAAGTGCAATACCTCAGTATAAGCATTAATCAAATACTATTCATAAAATAAAACATAATCTTTGAATGTTCTGCTAGAGGCACGTGAACTGCTGTATTTCTAGGTTGTAGATGTATATATGCTGAGCAGGAAAAATACAGGTCTAATAAAAAAATCTTGAATCCTAACAAAGAAATGTTCTAACACTGCTGGGATGTCCTAAACTTGCTCAGGGTAGTATGTCTCTGTTTAGAATCCTCTTTATCAGAGAAGAAAAATATAAATAAATAAAAAATTTAAACAAAATCACAAACAACAAAAAATCCCAACCCAACCCAACCCAACCCAAACCAAAACAAAAAAAACCCAAACCAAGCTATTTTCTTTAATTTAGGTAAGAGTTAAAAACAAAACAAAATAAAAATCACAAACAAACCAAACTGAGAAATGAGAACAACTATAGAAGGAAAACATGAGATTAGAAAAGGCAAGTTTAGTTTATGAGATTTTTTTTTCTGTATTAAGTTCTGCACATTATCTAGCCTATGAGACTGGCAATAAGATCCCCACCCTATGTCCAGGAATGGTGGATTCAGAGAATACTAAAAACTATTTTTCACACATTATTAAAAGGTGGATACTCCTTCTGGAACAGAGAGGGCAGTGATGAGAACATTACCAGTCTATCTTTTTCTTACATAGGAATTTCCATTTTTCTGCTTTACTCACTGTTAGTAAAACTTACTGTCTTTCACAACTGGTAGCAATGCTTCACATAAAAAGCATTGTTTTTAAGTAATATGCTTCCTTTCCCAGGTCCTCTTATAAAACCATTTTTGATAGGTGGACAAACTTAAACATTTGTATTCTTGAAGCCCACAATAATGAAGCTTTATATTCCCTGACATTCTTATGGTTTTATAATCACCTGCCTAGACTCATTTCATTATTGTTGTGGTTAGGTCATGCAAAGATAAAAGTATAAAGTAACAGATTGTGAAACTGCAAATGAGGTCCTAAGAAGGACTGATATTTCTCTTCATCTGTTTTAGGAGAACTCATCACAATACTGTTCCTGAAAACACCAGCCATTCCAGTTATTCCATTTGAAATGATTGGCTTTTCTTGACCTCAATATCTGACAATAAAAAAGCATCATATCAAGAAAACTAAAGTGCTGAGATGAAACAAAACTTTGTCAGTACTGTAGCAAAGACACAAACTCACTCGAAAAAACTGTATAAGAAATGCTGGTTTTGCAAATACAAACCTTGTCTGAAATGTAAAATGATATTTTCACATTAAAGAATATCTTTATTTTAGATAGATAGAATAAATACTTTTAATTAACATAATATAATATTTGAAGACATTCAAATGAGGATTTTACTAAAATAATTATGAAAGCAGCATTCAGTCTTCTGGCTTTAAGAGAAGTGCTACTCATACTGAATAGCAATTGAGTAATTAGAAGTGGTGGTTTATGAGGATTTCTGCATAGAATGAAGAAAAAGCAAGACTAGATCAGTTCTGTGCAAGACCTGATATGACCAGATTTGGGGCAAACATTTAACTTCGTCTAATCTATGGATTTATTTACTTAACTTAAAGGATACCAAGTTTCGGTTTCAAGTTCAGGGTTATAGCTATATATATATATACACATATATATATATACTATATATAGCATATTCACAAAACTTAAACCCTCCTGTTGATTTGAAAATGCAGTATCTTTTCTTTGAACCACCCATTTGGTGAACTGTGAAACAAGAGCATCGGAGCATGCTAGCTCTCTCAAGTTGAGACTCAAGACAGTAATTGCAAAAAAGCGCTTAAGTGAATCACAGAATTTTCTGGAAGTTCATCCCTACCTTTCTAACTTTGCTGGTATATTATTCCATTTTCATTCACTAATTCCTGTATTTTCAGGACACAAAACCCTGTGAGGAAAAGGCTAGCTGCTGTAAGATTAAGGCCCAAAAAACGCTGTGCACATCCTGCTAAATAGCAACAGCTGCTCAGCATTCTCCTGCTATATCTGAATTAAAACATTTACTACAACACTCACACTTAATTTTTTCACACTTTATTTTTTCAGTTTCTCATCACCTGGCTGAACAAAAGGATTCTGGTAACATGAACAATTTAATGTTTAAGGACAATGAAGCTGCAGCCTTGCATTAGTAATTTGAGTTAGTAATTTGAGAATAAAAAATAACCTTAACAAAAATTCACTGGCAACTGTCCATTCTCCAGAGAAACATCACTGCTTCTTTATTCTTGACTTTGCTATTATGGTTGAAAATTGAAAGACATTCTCTTAGTTTTCCCTATACAGAACTATACTGAACTATATAGCTAAGAACTATAGAACTATACAGCTAACTACAGAACTATAAAGCTAAGTAGTCATGTGTGACTTTTTTTACTGACAAACAACTAAAGCAGCAAAATCAATAACAGGATTGCAAAAGTTTACGTACCTACTTTCTCTCAAAGGGAATAAGATTAGCTAGCATAACAAGCTTTCTGCACACCTGAACAATCATAGAAAGAAGACACAAAAAAGAGAGGAAATGTCTGTTCCATCTCCCATCCCAGCTATTTTTCACTGTCTTAGCAAACACTGTACTTATATGCCAGTATAGTGTTACATTCTTCTTCAGTCCAGAAGAGAAATAAAAGCCTAAGAAATGTAAAGAGAAAAAATATAGGGAATAACAAGGAAAGAAATAAGGAGACAATGAAGAAATATTGGAAAAGGAGAGGAAATTAGTGGAAGGTAGAGATGGCAGTCAGAAATAAAACCAGAAGCCATGTCACGCCAGTAGTTAAGGAGTTTTAAAGCAGCAGAGCTGAGGAAGACTTCTTCAATATCCAAGCTGAGAATAACTTGTCAGGGGATTCAACCAAGCAAAAGTTTATCAGGAGTCTTGTAAGATAACATGCTTTCAGCTGTGTGTTATTGTCTATGTCTTAGTAAGTCTCTGTGTTAATGGAGCTAAAAATAAGGCGTATGAAATATCCTCATTTTTCCTTCTTTCCTAGGCAAACTAGAATTTGTATTTTACCCTGAGTAGAGGGTAAGCACTTTGCAAGGTTATCAGGACATTTTGCAAAGACCACACAGACCTGCCACAGTCATTTGTTCATAATCCCTAAATCAAAGTCTGAATCTAGATTTATAGAAGGTAGGCAATATACAATACAATTATGCTCCCATTGTGACAATGAGAAAAATGTTGCCCATTAGACTAAATCTTTAATCTCTCCACCACTGAAAGTATTTTTCTCCATAATTCAATTACAAATTTTTAAGTGAAATAATGTTCAGATTCAGCAAGAAGTCAGATGTCTTTTCTGCTTCCCCATATCCATCTAGTACTTGCTTTTTTATGTTCCTGCTTACAACTTCTGTAGCTTGGATATTGTAACTTGCTTACTTACCATTCACTGTTGTTCACAACTACATTCTCAAATAATCTTTACATGAACAAATTCATAATTTATGAAAAAGAAAAGTGATTATAGAAATCTCCATGAAAAAAAACCAAGACTGAAAGTCTGTTAAGGTGTGTTACAAACATGTATTCCATTATCATGTGCAAAATTAAAACCAATACGAGATCTGAAATAAATCAAGAGGAAATATCATTAAATGACTAAAACTGCATGTAGCAGCAGAGGTGCGCTCGAAGACACTGACACTCACCCCTTCAAATTTGACGCATGCTACAAGAAATTTTATTACCTAAGTGCCAAAGTATAACTTTCAATTAAAGGCAGAAGTGTAAACCACATAAAACACACAAAACAAAAATTAAAAGCTAAAAAGGAAATAAAATGCTATTTTTGCTTATCTCTTATTTTTGAATGACTGGCTTACTTAGCGTTATGGAATCTAATTCTGGTTTTTAAAACTATATCAGCAATATGCCATATGTCATGGAATGCTTGTAAAAATAGCTATTAAGTATGGGAAAATATTTGAAAAATAAAAATACTTAACAAGCTGCTAGTAAAACACTAAAGACTCAGGATTTGTCAAAATTAACATGTTTTAAGTACACTCAAGTTTTTAATTTCAGCATCACAAATAATTTTTTCCTTAAAGATTTGTTTGTATCATCCATTGTCCTCACTAAATAGTGTTCATGCACTAAGTTACTATTTTGGTTTTGGAAGCACAGTACAGCATGGCTTCTAAGGATTTTATACTAGTCATGTTCATCTTTGAAAAGGAAGTAATTAATTTCCTCTCACGTTTTTAGTAGAACTCCCCACCCTAACACTGAAACGTTTCTTAGGCACCAGCTTCACAATGTACCTACCAAATTACACAGGAAATTAGATTATTTAATTTTATAAAGGGTAAAAACAGCAAAACACCACAGCTGGAATCAAATCAGAAGTATTTACAAATACCTAAAATAAAACACTTAAACACTCTATGGTATCTTATGTGATAGAACTCAGATGCCACTGACCCCAGAAGCAGCTGTAAGTGTTAAACATTTCTCCAGACCAGATCCTAGCATCTTGAATTAACTGCAAGGAAAACAAAGGGTTTGTAATAACCACCTGTTTGGTTTAAGCAACAGCTATTTCTTAAGAGGAAGCAATAATAATTTCTAGACCAGTATTACTGTTGATTAGGAAATCTTTGGAAAGCTGCTTTCCTTGCCTGTTTTATCACCTCTTCTTGTAAAACAGGTGAAGTGTTTTGGTTAAAGTTTTCAGAGAAAAAGAAATTAAAAAAGAAAACCAACAAACAAACAACAAAAAACTAAACCCCAAAAAAGCTTTACAATTGATAGTATCTTACTTCTAGGTTTACCCATATTCACACTGTATCAGTCAGCTACATGTGTGAATACTATGCATAAATGAAGATAACAATGTAATTCTTCAAGTAAAAGTACAGGAATATCTTCTAAACCAGTCCTGAACTTCAGACTTTCAGGAAATGTGGAGGGAAGTATCTCGTGTTCATATCTATTTGCACAGTTTTGATTTGTGTGATGATTTTTGTTAATAGTATACCATGAAGAGCTAAGCTGCTCTGCAGTAGAGTTTCATCAGCCTAAGGAATAGTCAAGGGAAATCCTAGATGTAATACTAATAAAAAGGAGAAGTTTATGACAAGAATCCTTGGGTGAATACTGTAATATCTGTCCAGAGCACTGTAAAGGAAAATGGTTTACGCTGCTTGTGCTTTATGTGTATTGTTTTAATCTCAGGCTTCTTTGGGGAACCAGAAAAACAATTTTTTTTCAGCTTTACATAAATTTGGTTTCTGAGAGTTTTAGTTAACTCCTGGAGCATTACCACATGCTGCAGCTTCTATTTTGGGAATAGGGCTTTTGTGGATATGAAAGGTTTTTGTATTCAGGGTTTATCTTTTCTTCAGAATTAGAAGTAGGAAGTAGTTTTCTTCCTCTGTGTGCTGGGCAACACAATAACATCTCTGCTGCACGGGTGTGATCTAATGCCTAGGACCTGTGCGAAGGGCATCTAAGAAGTGTCTTGCTATTGCAGTATCCCAGAATACTGGCAGTAATATGGCTCTGACACTCGAGGTGCAGCTATTGGAGGCAGCCAACATACACAGTACAGAAAGGCTGTGCTCAGAGACTGGGCAACAGTGGTGACATGCCACAGTGCACAGCTCCCAGCACCAGCCCTGAAGAAACAATCCCTGGCCCATCAGATGCCTCCACCCAGAGTGAGCTCCTGAGGGAGGACACAAGTCTGGGGCTGTAGGGGTGCCTGGTACCCCTCACTGAGGCTGGGATGGGGCAGGTAGGCTCCACACACACAGGAGGTGCACACTAGGGGAAACTGTTAGCAAAGGAAAGAACTCAACCCAGGAAGAAGTCAGAAGGCTGTGCAGCATCTGGAGTGGTGGAAAGTGGATAAGAGAAAAGTAATGGATACTGCTTAACCTGATTTCAAAAGCTCTGTTTAAACTGTCTCTTATAACATCCTTATAGATCAAGTACGATTTAAGCAAGTTGGAGAGCTGCTGGGCTCAAAGTGTTGTGATCAGCAGCACAAAGTGCAGCTGGAGGCCAGTAACTACTGCTGTATTCCAAGGCTGGTTACTGGGGCAATAGTGTTTAATGTTGTCATTGATGACCTGGATGGTAGGAGTAAGTGTACCCTCAGCGAGTTTACAGATGACACAAAACCAGAAGTACTGACATGCCAGTTGGCCGTGCTGTTATTCAGAGACATTTTGACAAGCTAGATAAATGGTTAAAAAGGAACCTCAAGAAGTTCAGCAAAGGTAAATGCCAAGTCTTGCATTTGGGAAAAAAAACCTCCATATACCAACACAAGCTTGAGGGTCAACTAGCTGAAAGCAGCTCTGCAGACCAGGCCCTGAAAGTCCCTGTGGACAGCAAGATGACCATAAACCAGCAATGCACTCTCATAACAGGGAGGGCCAACAACCTCTTGGGTTACACTAGGCAGAACACTGACAGCAGGTAAACGGAAACTGTCTTTCCTCTCTACTGAACCCTAGTGAGACATCTGAAGTGCTGGGCTCCCCAGTATGTGAAAAATGTGGACATACTGGGACTGAGTACAGCAAAGGGTCACAGAAGTCATCAGGGTATTGGAGTGTTTGACACAGGAGAGGCTGGGAGAGCTGAGATGTTCAGCCTTGAGAAAAGAAAACACAGGGGAAAAGTTAACTGTGTATAAATAACTGATGTGAGGAGTGAGGAAGACTGAGCCAGACTTTGCTCAGTGGTGCCCAGTGAGAAAACAAAAAACAATGCACGCAAACTGAAATAGAAGAAAAGCCATCTAAAGACTATTTTTTTATTTCATTTTTTTGCAGTGAGAATGATCAAACACTGGAACAGGTCTCTCAGAAATTGTAGAGTCTCCATCCCTGGAAATATTCAAAACCAAGCTTGACAGAGCCATGAGGAATATGCACTAGCTGACCTTTGCGCAATGGGATGGTCTCTAGAGGTGCCTTCCAGCCTCAGTCATTTGGTGATTCTGTGATTACAGACTTTGACTACTCTGTGTCTCAGGTTTGTCATTTTGGAAGTAAAGTGATGGAGTTCTATGCTCTTTTCTGAACTAACCATCTAATTATTTATCTTGAACTGAAAGTGAATTAACTTGATAGAGTGTGCTTGGTCCCATGTTCCTATACCAATTCTAAGAAAGATAACTGTGCTTTTGTGATATCTATAATAGCAAGAGATGCTGTTTAAATAGACAAAGATGCCTCCCTGGTATTTGGGGATTTAATTTAAAAGGAGTAATGAAAACATACACAAGAGAAAAAGAGAGTTTGTTTGACTCTACCACTTCCTTATTCTAAGGTTTTTAAAGCCTCAGGGTACTAGAAACTGGAATTTAGTAGAGGCTGAAATCACAAAAATATCTTGTGATATGTCCCAAATCAGTTGACTTGTAAGCTCAAAAAAAACATGAGTGAAACATGCCAATTGCTGGCAGCATACATAGTATAAGATGCACGAAAAATATATCTCCCTCTTTCTCTGTATTTATGAGGTATAGAACAGCAGAAGAATTAGTATGAGATCCTATAGATAAAGTTTGTGTTACAATAACAGAAGGGTCAAATGATGGAGTAATTGTACGGAATAAAGATATGCACTGCAGCACAGCTCTTTACCTATCATGAATGCATTACATCTGGTCAACAAAGGAATGATCAAATTATCCCTATGACTGATTAAGGGAAAATATGGTAATTAATACATTTTTAACTCTGTTGCAGCTGAAAAGGATGAAATCCAAGAGAACTTTAAAATAATAAGTAAGAATCCATACTTGCTCACTAATCTCACCTAATAGTCTTCTTTATAACATAAGTGATCAGATTTTTTTTCCCCCACACTTACTCTTTTTATCTGAATAAAAAAATAAAATATACCTATTCTTTGAAATCTAACATGCCCTTTTTAAAGTGCTTTCATACAACAGCTGCTTGATGCTTTGGGAGTGTAAAAGTACATACTATGCATCTCTTCTACACCCAAAAAGAATTAATTTCTCTTTTTTATTTTATTCTCTAATCTATAAATGCATGACCAGGAGTGAGCAAGAAAAGATGAAATAAATTAAACACCAAGCCTATAAGCAAATCTGTTGTTTGAAACAAAGGCTTCTGTAGGTGAAAAGAGCAGCTAAGCTTACCCAAGAATTAGAAGGGGAAAGTAGATCAAAGTAATTTCATGGTTTAACCCCAGCTGGCAAGTAAGTAGAGTTTATTGCAATTAAGTATCACACAGACACTTGCTCACTGACCCTTAATGGGTTAGGGGAAGAGAACTGGAAGGGTAAAAGAAAGAAAACTCATGGGTTGACATAAGAACCATTTAATAATTGAAAACAATAAATTGTAATGAAAAGCAAAATAACAAAGTGAGAGAGAAATAAAACCCAAGAAAATAGGCAATGTAAATGAAAAACAATTGTTCACCAACATTTGACTAATGCCCAGCCTGTTCCTGAGCAGCAGCCTCCAGACATCATCCGCCCCAGTTTATATATTGAGCATGATGCTCTCTGGTATGGAAAATCCCTTTGGCTAGTTCAGGTCAGGTGTCCTGTCTCTTCTCCCTCCCTGCCTCCTCACTGCTAGGACAGCCTGAGAACCTGAAAAGTCCTTGACTTGGTGTAAGCACTACTCAGCAACAATTAAAATATGTTGTTAACATTATTCTCATCTGAAATCAAAAATACAGTATTATACCAGCTACTAGGAAGAACATTAACTCTGCCCCAGCTGAAATCAAGACAAGAAGGAAAACCAATTTCTATTTTTTTTCTTTGTTTGTGTGTGTTTTATTGGGTTTCGTTTGTTTGTTTGTTTTTTCTTCATGCAAGCCTTTAGCAGTCTTTTGAAGAAAGGCTATTTAAGCTGAAAGGTAGGGGTAGAAAAGACAAATTTTGGTGCTTTTCTTGAGCAGTACATTACAGATATCACTATAGCAGTGTGCTAGCATTGCACCTGCATTTGTTGACAATCCTGCATTTCTTGCATATGAAGAAGCAGGGGAGGAATAAGAGGCTTGAACATTCAGATTTATGCACTTAAAATGTAATTTTAAAATAGCTCAGTTTTCTGAGCCTCAAATACTTTTGTTTCAAGCTGATCAATTTCACTAAATGAAGAGTCATGAATGGTTTGATTTAAAGGGAAATGAGGAGATTAAGAGAACATCCCAGTGATACAAGATATGAAGGGAGTTTGAATGGTCTGAACAGCTGTTTATTAAGAACATGGTATAGGATGTAATTATATTATACCCAAGAGCAATATATTGTAAGTACAGTTACCAACAAAGTTTTAACTTTAGGCTTTAACTACATAAAAGAAACCATCATACTACTGATATTACCTGGATAAGATTTAATTGTACTACATATGATTTTCAGTAGTATCAGGAGTCTTGATAATGTTTTTTCAAATTCTAAAACCACCTGACACAGTTAAACTTCTCCCTATGCCCTTCATACTACTGTCACTTTGTGCAATAAGCCCTTAGAGAAACCAGAGTCCAACATATGCTGCACTTCTAAGGGTTCCCAATATGAATTATTTAAACTCCTTAGACAGCAGCTGCCAGAATTCCAGCTTTAAGTGCATCTCCACAATTGAAGAGAACCTAAGCAGTCGTACTGCTTGA
Organism: Coracopsis vasa; assembly: GCA_026283785.1. Lineage (NCBI taxonomy): Eukaryota > Metazoa > Chordata > Aves > Psittaciformes > Psittacidae > Coracopsis > Coracopsis vasa. The sequence continues at coordinate 17,810 of JANHGB010054079.1, forward strand.
AGAGGGAAACAAAAGAGTGAGGAGGAACTTTGTAATGTTCATGGAGACTCTGGGACTGTGAATTCTTCCTTTAACTTTGCTGTTGAAGTCAGCCTTTCAACCTCTCCTACATGTACTCCAGTTTCTAGCTTGCCTATGAAGACTAAGGTGTCAGAGCCTGCTGGTACAGCCTATGTGAAGGCTACATAGATAATTTTATCAAACACAGTTTCAATCATACATCTCAAATGAAACTGTATTATCATAATAATTAATTATTATTATTATTCCTTGCTCTTACATAACCGCCATATAGCAGCTATATATGAATACTTACAGTAGCATGTAGAGCTCCTCAGCACCACTTAGTTCAATGGATCAGGTAAAACCTATGATGATAGGAATGTAACTTGTAATCACTATCAAGAACTCAGGGAGTACTGTCAATCTAAAGAGAAGTCATAGACTCAATTCCTGGAGATACAAATTGTGTTCAGTCTATGCAACAGCTGCCTCTATCCCACAAGATGTGGTGTGTTCTAAAATAACTGTGTTCTAGTTTGTCTCACTATATTAAAAAAAATAAAAAAAAAAGTCACAGAAATTCTTTTTTATTGTAACAGCGCAGCATTCAGTTTTGATGTAGCTTTGAGTAGAATTCAGCTATGAATGAAATTAAGCAATTAATCACACAGCTTTCCTATTTTCAATCTCTAGAATTCTGCTACTTTCCATCTAATTTGCCCAACTCATCCAAAGTAGTATTAAGTAGGAGTTTTTCTGCCCTCAAAAATCACAAGCTATATGCTATGGCTCCTTTGCTTCATCACCCAGCAATATGTTTAACAGATCCCAGGCCAGAAGTGATTTCTGGAATTATGAATCACCCTTTCTTTTTGTAACTGCTTTCCATTTTTCATATTTACTCTTCCTTTTCCCTTTAAATAATTTCTCTTAGCTATTGATACCTTTCTATAATTTTAAATTGCTACTACATGTCCCTTTACCTGTCATCATTTAGACAGATTTGACAAAACTTTGGACTTCTCTCAATCACATGAAATTTTTTTTTTCAATATTTATTATTTTCTGATAAGTGTCCTTGTCTCCTAAAGGATTCTATGTGCTCTCAAAGAATCACTGAAACTCCTAAACATTCCTTTGTCATCAACACTTTTTTTAGCACAAGTCTAGAACATTGCCCCTTACTATGAAGAAAATTATCTCTATACCAGCCCAAGCCACCACACAGAAGTAAGCAAGGGCCATGAGTTCCTGTACTGTGACAAAACTTCAGTTTAGCTGCCATTAAAAGCACCAGCTGTTGTTGAAGGTTTAACCTCTTCAAAGGCATAGTTGCCTAATCTTAGACAGCTAATTTGGCATAACACCTCTTCTCTCATAGAAGAGATCCTTCTCTTATTCCTTTCCCATCAACTGATGGTTTTCTGGGTTTTTTTTGTTTTGTTTTGGGTTTTGTCGTCCTGTACTGTCATCCCATATTCTTTCTTCTTCACTTTCTCACTTTGTGAATTTAACTCTTCGGTCAGTTTTATTACTACTTTCCCTCCTCCCCCACCATGCACATTGGCTTAGTATATAGCTGAAAGAAAATTGTTTGCTTCAGCAGATCATCCTTTAACTTTAAGCATTCCTTTGGATGTTTACAGGAATCTAATGTATTGGAAGGTCTCCAGGTCACACCATATAACCATAGTGTGAGACTAACTGACTGGGACAGCATCCCATCCTGTCCCGCAGATCTGGGTGAGGTGATCTGTCACCACACTCCATAGGGTTCATGGGAGAATACACAGGCCCTCCGGAGACTAAAAAACAAAGCAACAATTAATTTCATTTTAAACTTCCATAAACTGTATCAGGAGAAACAAGAGTCTTAGGAAGCTCTTATAAAAAATATGAGGTAGAAGAAAAAAAGGGAAGAAAACAGAAATAAGCTCATCACCCCATAAATCCAGCCAGAACTGCTTGGTGAGCAAGTGAAAGTCTTTTCAGGTATAGTCATTTCAGTCACAACCTTCACAGTCAGCAACCCCCACTGTAACCAAAGGCGGCAGGACTGTTTTGCCTTTTTATAGGGCCGGGGTCTCTTGGAATCTTCCTCCAGGTGAGGCTCATCCGCAGGGGATCCAGTGAGCCCCACATCCGGTTCACGCTGTGCCCGAGCAGGCGCCGCAGGGTGTGTCGCTGTTTCCGGGCGGTTTGTTGCCGGGCAGTTATCTTCACGGCCTCAGGGACAGACGGCATACGGAAATGCTCCTCACCTTCCTGGAGCAGGATCCCCGCTCTGCCCCTGGCCGTCTGCTCAAGTGATAGCGAGATGTCAAATCCTTCCGTCTGGTAAGTTGAGACAAACACAACAAGGTGCTCTTGACCATCACAGGTAGTACAGAATGTTGTTATGCTGTATTTGTTGTTACCTATGTTATAGGTTATACTATATATATATATTTTATTATAGGTAATGGACCAGATAGTCCTACCGCTTTTGTTCTGTCCTTATTGCTTTTCAGTCATTGATTGTAAAATTCCCAGCAACATCAGTGGGGGTGTGTGCATGTGTGTGTGTTAATTTTTGTTAATCTGCTTGAGCTAAAAGAGGTTGGGCAACAGTTATGTGACTCCTACTAGATATTGTTAGAATAAGCTAAGAACAGTCCAGGCTATAGAAAGCTCAGACAAGGCGTAAAACGGCTGAAAGTGGGGTCAAAAGAAAGTCTGTGGCCTTTACTAGTAATGGCAAAAGCTTATTTACTGGTCCAAAGAGTCCTCATTAATGCACTGGTACAAAACTAGAAACACATTAGCGTTGCCTGTAGGTTTTACAGATCTGCTTCTTAATTTTAACTTCCTCTGAAAACTGAGCTACTATAAGCACAACAAAGTTATTTATGAGTATGTATGAGAAGTCCTGGGAAAAAAAAAAAAAAGGGGCTGTATTTGAATACCTTTGCTTTTTGCAAACATTAGAGTTGACCCTTTTGTTGTTGTTTCAGTATTAAGGAATAATAATTTACCAGAATGGCCTGTGGATCTAAAAGCAAATAAAGTGCTGAGATAAATTTCTTTGATTTTAGTTCTGTTGTGGGTTGTTATCAGAAAGGTTAATATCCTTATCAGTCAAATATCTATGGTCCTACTGAGCAGGGTGGTGGATGAATATAAGGAGAAAACTGTGGACTTCCTGTAAAAGACAGAAGAGGTGAATCCCTGAGGGCAACATGGTTAGGAAAACTAATTGTTCTGCAGGATCTATAGTATTCAGTTCTGTTTTACAATACACAAGACATAAAAATTTCTACTTCAGCTAATAAACCAACTAGCTAAGATAAACTGCCAATGCATATATATTAAGATTTATTAAGCAATTTGTATTGGTCGCTACCATGAAGATTTAGTTAAGCACATTATCTTCCTCTGTTAAAATTACCACAACCCTGCTTTTATTGACAAAATCTATTGACAAAAAGCAATTCATAAACTAATAGCAGCTGAGCAACCTTCCCTATTATATTGTAACCGAGATTTCCAGAAGTCTAAGATTAGATAACTAAAACTGTGTAGTATTTAAGTAACCTGATTTATAAAAACATTTGAACAGCTATCAGATATATCTAGCACTCACAGAATGCCAGGAATGTTAACTGAGAGCAGAATTCAGCCTGTAATGTAGCTTAATTCCATTCCCTGCAGCAAATACAAATTTCCATTTTTCTCTGCTATATATTGAAAGTATTTGGATTATTATACCTCCAAGGGTGCTAGTGGCTACCATTTTAATCCTGTTCTTCATCACAGTAATACTTTAAAGGGTTGGTTTCTTGTTCTGGGTTTGTTTTGTTTCTAATATGGCTGCAGTGATCTTCCTTGCTTGCATGTTATTAGCGTGGAGCTACCAGCTGTAATAAATCAGCTCAGATGCTTCAGAATATAATGAGGCATACTTGATAAATTATGGGAAAACTTTTTTGTTGTCTGTTGCCAAGTCTCGGTCAATAGGATTGATACTAAGAAAAGTAATATTGCTGTAGGGAGTTCTCAAGGCTAAAACACCCTATTTTACGTTCATTAAGGTTCTTAGTTCTTTTTTCCTTTTCCTTCATAATAATTATATCTATATACTACAGAAACCCTTTTTGGAGTGTGTTTGCTCTCCCTGATTGGATTCAAATGAAAAGCTGCCTTTCTCAGTAGGCTGATTTCTTTTTCCTGTCTAATCAGCAGCATGGCCTGAATCCTAATTACAGGTTAGGGACTTAATGAATGAACTTGAAGAATATTAATTTAATGCTTGAAACACCAGCAAATAGAGTGGATGTTTTATTTGGGGCTTGCTTCATGAAGTTTCCTTTTTAGTGGTATTACAATTTAAGGTTTAAAATGAGAACATGGTGAAAAACAACATTTAACCTTCAATGAGAGTAAATTAGTAGAGACTTAAAGAAATATGGAGGTATTTAAAAGGGAAAAATAAAGGAAAGTAGCAGTAATAAACTCGTGATTTTAGAATTAATTATTTCGCACATTTTAAATTATTTTTATCTACAACAGTAAAATGTAAGACAAAAGAAAGTATAACACTGATAATTTTTCAGGTAAAATTCATTATTCAAGTGGATTCGAGTTCATGTTTGTTCAACAGTCAGCTTACACCTGCAGCCTTGGTGTCCAGTGAAGGATTTGGGTTTTCTTTTAGAGTACTGTATTACCTGTACAGACGATGGAAACAAGCTGGTGGTTTTGAGCACCTCCAGGAGATTCTGTTTTCCTGTAGGTTGAGTCTGAAACTTAGGTGCATATCTCCCTCTAGGGGCATTCAAAAGCATTCATTGGGCTAAGGGCTTTAATTTGCTGTATTTGTAGCTGAGGTACTAAGGAGCTGAGGTTTTTTCAGCACCTAGGACATAAGGTTCAATCCCCAGACAGCTTCTTCTCCAACATGAATTTTCCTATGCTTTCATTCAGCATCAAGTCTGTAAACACAGGCCATTTACTCAAGAAACAATTTACTGGCCTCCTTACAATAACTTTTTCTTTACTAGAATTCTGAAGAAAAAGATCTTGTTAGTGAACAAACTTTGAAATATTTCGATACAACTCTCTGTGCTTTCTCATGAGCATTGGTGTAGGAGCTTCATGCGCTTTTGCTTGTTTGTTTCTATGGATTTTCTCAAAGAGCAGGAAGAGAAAACTTCTTGTTTGTATGGTGGCCGATGAAAAAAAAAAAAAAGTAAGAGGAGAAACTTGGTGCATCAGGACTTGGCTTCCACCAGCTTTAGAAATTGAGCAGACACCAGCAGGATTAACTGCTATAGCTTAGACAGCAGTTTTACAAATGCTTTTCATTAAGTATCCTCAGCACTTTGATCTGTTTTTCCCTTGAACAACTTCCTTGTCAATACACAAAACCCTCTCTTTTCTCTTTGGTTTTCGGTTGGTTGGTTGAGGTTTCTGTTTGTTTGTTTGTTTATGTGTATAATGTTGCACATAATAGAGATGATATTGTTCATTTGTACCTAGTCAAGGCACAAGGACCAAGGAAGGTCCAGGTGGAATGGTTTTAAAAAATTAAACTAAATGAATGCTTATCCTGGGTAAAGTTAGGAAAGGAAATATGACTACAGAACTCAAATATATTCATTGGCTGATGGGCTCAAATTGCAGTTCTTCTCTGAAGAGAAACATCAGTCCCATGTGCTCCATGTAATTAATGATCATTTGTCTTTCTTGTTGAAGAACAGGAAGAATTTTTCTTTAATGGCTTTACTTTTAAATGTCTTTATATGGGCACATGGAAGAAAATAATAAAACTCTTAAAACTGTCAAACATTCTAAAAAAATATGAAAATGTAAACATTTCTACAGCCATGTCCTTGCAGTCCCTCTGTGGAGTTTTACCCTTGACTGGATTAAATAAACCCATTGAGGTAGATTTCTATTCAAGTTTTTTCATAAATTTCTATCTTCTCTCCATACAATTGTCCCACCCCTCTGATGCCATTTAAACCCTCAAAGTCTATGAATATCACAGAAAAGATACCTGTGAGCTGCCTTGACCTTCTAACCAAATCAGGTAACTGTTTTCAGGTAAAATGAATGCTGTCCTTCAAAATCTGTCCATAGATTTATAGGAATACTTGCAGATGGACAGTAAGACACTTTGAGCAGAACTATGACAATTTATTTTAACTGTATCCATCTGCATTTATTCTGTCCCACTGTCCTGAGGACCATGTATATTTGCCTTTTTTCAGGTGGTGCTGAATTTTTTTCTACTCTTTCATTTTGTCACATTCTGCTTCTCCCAGAAGGGCTCTTCATTTCTGTATCCCTGCTAGAAAAGAATATACATGCTCTAAACTCAATGGACCCTCCAAAATTGTTCCTTATTACGCAAAATTGAAAATAACTTTTTATTACAATTGACTGAAATCGGAACACTATTCGTGGCTGTCTAAGTTAGGGGAGTGAAAATATAGACTGGGTTAATAAATAGCTAATATGGTCCTTTTGAAAAGTGTTATGACTTAAAACATCCAGAGATTCTTATACAAAACAGCTGTTGGAAATACTAACCATAAAACTATCAGTGTTTACAAGATTTTTATTATACAAACCTAATGGCCCCCATGGTTTTAATGCACTGTGAAACAGTCTTTCCTATTCCTTGTGAGCTCAAAGCACGTCTCCCTAAAGGAACTTCGCTTCCTACAAGCTATCAGTGCAATCAAAACTAGCGATGCATTTGATTACATTGCTGCTTATTGGAGAAACATGTTTTTATTATAATTTTTTCTAAAGATCTGCTGGTAATGTAAAAAGTAACCATCTAATAAAATTTAGTAGTGTGTTCTTTAAAACACACTATTAAACGATTAAAAAATGTATTCTAGGTTACAGAATCTCATTTCTGTTTCTAAACTTACCACTAAAAAAATAATACGTTGGGGCTCAACTGCTGAAAACAGCTTCTGCCATCCTGTTTCTACTTTGTGCTTCTGTTGCTTGCAGGATGTTCTTGCTGAAAAGTGGAAATGGGCTTGAAAGTCTTCTATGATATGTCTTGGTATGTCTGCTATATACAGACATATATATCCATATGTATATATCCATATGTTTGGATGTAGACAGTATCTGTATATTTGCAAACATGATATTAATGCAACAATACATTAATGCATAATTAAAATCATTAAAAAACTTGGTGATGAAAATTACAATGTGGAGAGATGAAACTTTCTAAAACATAGAAGTTTAAGAGTATAAACTAATGGGAATATCTATAAAGGATTATTTTAGCATGCTAACAAATATCTCCTTATGTAGTATCTACTCTCAATAGAAATAAAAGATTACTCTAGAGGATGATTATGAACTAGAAACAAATTAAGAACATCTGATGTTATGCAGACAACACTGTTTGCTCTTACACATACAAGTAGATACATGCAGCAAAGGAAATGGTACTGAGGACCTGATGTTCACAGTATGTACGTTTATAAGGTTTTTATTTCACAGTCTGGTCTTGTATGTTGAATGCCTGCTTAGTAGTTGGAAGGCATTAAGCACAATTCTGTAGTTCATCTTGCAATTTAGTTTAATCTGAAACACATCCAGTCTGCATGCTCTGAGAGTACTCCACAAAGCGTTACAAGGAAGAGCAATCTGGACATTCATTTCAAAAGGAAACTCTTAATTTTCAGTAAAACATTGATGTAGGTGCACTTTGAATTTCTTAAAAGTGCACTTTTGCTTAGATAGCTATGGGAATAGTTTAGCAACATCAGATGTAGGATGATGTATGGGTTTGCATGGCCAGGTTTTGGTAGCAGAGGGGCTACAGGGATGGCTTCTGTGAGAAGCTGCTGGAGGCTTCCACCATGTCTGATAAAGCCAGTGCCAGCTAGCTCCAAGATGGACCCACCACTGTCCAAGGCCAAGCCCATCAGTGATGGGATAATGTATTTAAGAAGGGGAAAGAGTTACTGCACAAGAGCAACTACTCCCAGAGAGAGCAGTGAGAATATGTGAGAGAAACAGGTCTGCAGACACCCAGGTCAATGCAGGAGGAGGAGAGGAGGTGCTCCAGGCACCAGAGCCAAGATGCCCCTGCAACCAGTGGTGCAGCCCATGGTGAGACAGGCCGTGCCGCTGCAGCCCCATGGAGGTCCACAGTGGAGCAAATATCCACCTGCAGCCCATGGAGGAACCCACGCTGCAGCAAGGGGATGCCCAAAGGAGGATGTGACCCCATGGCAAGCCTGCTCTGGAGCAGGATCCTGGTAGGACCTGTGGCCCCATGAAAAGAGGACCCACGCTGGAGCAGTTTTGCTGCAAGACTTGTGAGCTGTGGGTGACCCACCCTGGAGCAGTCTGTTCCTGAAGGGCTGCACCCCACAGAAGGGACCCACGCTGGAGCAGGCTGTTCCTGAAGGATGCATACTGGAGCAGTTCAGGAATAACTGCAGCCCATGGAAAGGACTTGTGTTGGAGAAGTTCTGTGAAGACTGTCTGCTGTGGGAGGGAACATACACTGGAGCAGGGGAAGAGTGAGAGGCATCCGCCCTGTGAGGAGGAAGGAGCGACAGAGATAATGTGTGATAAACTGAACACAATCCTCATTCCACATCCCCCTGCACCACTGGTGGGGAGGATGTAGAGAAAATTGCAAGCAAAGTTGAGCCCAGGAAGAAGGGAGAGGTGGGGTGAAGGTGTTCTAAGATTTAGTTGTTACTCCTCATTATCATACTCTGAATTGATTGGTAATAAATAAAATTCATTTCCCCAAGTCAGGTCTGTTTCGCCCATGACGGTGACCAGTGAATGATCTCCCCCTGTCCTTATCTTGACCCAGGAGGCTCTCATTATATTCTTTTCTCACCTGTCCTGTTGAGGAGAAGACTGGTAAAGCAGTTTTGTTGGGCATCTGGCATCCAGTTGGGGTGAACACGCCACAGATGAGTATCTGACCTATTATAAATACAATGTTTTTAGTTTTGTGGGGGTTTTAGGTTTTGTTTGGTTAGTTGTTTGTTTGTTTTGTTGTTTTTTGTGTTTATTGTAACTTGAAAGAAATTTTGTCAAGGGAAGAGTATTTATCTAGCATAATAACCTGAAATCTGTTCTTAAGCACAAACCTCTTCAAATTTGCTCTGAACACTAACTTACCCAGCTGTCCTCCTTAAGATAATTGGGTAATTACCCTTTGTGTCTCAGACTAATTACCAGCTCAGTGCACAGGGCTGTTTCTCAAAAAAAGTCAGACAACCAACCACAGGCAGTGAAAATAAGAAAGTATAGCCTTTCGCGAACATCAAATATTACATACTGTTTACAGGCCTACACAGGCCAGAATACTTTACCAGAGGGGTCTGCTGGGTAGCTAATGACAATTACCTGGTCAGATGTAACTTTCTGCTGTATACAAATACTAGTAGCAACTCATCCTGCTTCAAGTTCAGGCAGAAACAGCTCATGTATAGAGAGATCTGATGGCAATACATGTGAGTTTGGGGGTAGTGAAGTGATTTTTAGGGTGTTAGAATAGGAGTCTAGCAATAAAGAACAAAATGAGGGCTGGAGACAAAAAAAAACCCCAAACAAACCAAAAACAAGCAAACAAACAAACAAAAAAAACCCCACGTAAAACCCCAAACAACCAAGATCATTCTTTCCTGCAAAAGACATTGTTTGAGAACCTTTATAAGCTGGAGAGAACAACAAAATAAATAAGGTCAGAAAAGCAGGTCCTACCTAAAGATTTCTGACTTTTCCCCATATAATTCTTCACTCCCAGGATTAATTTGGAGGAAAAGTTAACTATATGGAAGTGTTTCACTTATTTTTAAAACACAATGCATGTAGCTCCCCAGTATTTTGGAATATCACAGTGAAACTTTACTGAGATGTGCTTGAGGATATTTTGTTCCTGCTGTGGACAGAAATAACAATAAATAGAATCACAGAATGACAGAATGGTTTGATTTGGAAGGGGCTTTAATACTCATCTAGTTCCAACCCCCCTGCCATGGGCAGGGACACCTTCCACCAAACCAGGTTGCTCAAAGCCCCATCCAACCTGGCCTTGAACACTGCCAGGGATGGGGCATCCACAACTTCTCTGGGCAACCTATTCCAGTATCTCATCACCCTCATAGTAAAGAATTTCTTCCTAATATCTAATCTAAATCTACCCTTTTTCAGTTTAAAGCCATTTCACCTTGTCTTATACCTACATGCCCTTGTAAAAAGTCCCTCTCCAGATTTCTTGTAGGCCCCCTGTAGGTACTGAAAAGCTGCTATATGGTCTCCCTGGACCCTTCTCTTCTCCAGGCTGAACAAGCCCAACTCTTTCAGCCTGTCTTCATAGAAGAAGTGCTCCAGGCCTCAGATCATCTTCATGGCCCTCCTCTAGACTTGCTCAGGCAGGTCCATGTCTCTTTGTGTTGGGAGACCCAGAGCTGAATGTAGTACTCTAGGTGGGGTCTCATGAGAATGGAGTAGAGGAGGAGACTCTCTTGACCTGCTGGCAACACTGCAATGCAGCCCAGGATATGGTTGGCAATAGGATGTCTAACATTTGTTATTCCTTTAGAAAAATAGAGTTCCTTCATGCTTTTCTTCCTACATTGAGTATATGTAGTTTCTATTGCATGTATGTCCACATTCCACATATGCCATGGAAAAGTAAGTCAATTCAGTGTACATCTTTCTGAACCAAAGGATTTTTTATTTGCCTTTTTTTTTTCCTTTTTTTCTTTTAATGCTGCACTTTAGATCTTCAAAAAGGCCCACTACACAACAGTGGTTCAATTACATCTTAAACCCCTGCAGAGTAAGGCAGGTTGCATGCTTCAACAAGTCAGGCAGGATAGAAGAGCTCTCGTGGAGAGTACATGTGGAGTTTGCCAAGTGTCTAAAGACAGGGTTCAGTAACCCTACTGCTCCTTGAGGAATCCATTGAAGAAACTGACAAGCTTTTCTATAAATT
>JANHGB010054081.1:4414-30165 GCA_026283785.1 Coracopsis vasa
GACTGTAGTGATAGGACAAGGGGTAATGGGTTAAAACTTAAACAGGGGAAGTTTAGATTGGATATAAGGAAGAAGTTTTTTACTGTGAGGGTGGTGAGGCACTGGAATGGGTGGCCCAAGGAAGCTGTGAATGCTCCATCCCTGGCGCTGTTCAAGGCGGGGTTGGACAGAGCCTTGGGTGACAAGGTTTAGTGTGAGTTGTCCCTGCCCATGGCAGAGGGGGTTGGATCTTGATGATCTTAAAGTCCTTTCCAACCCTAACTATTCTATGATTCTATGATTGTGAATGCTCAGTACCTTTGAAAAATTGAGCACTTGGTTTATTTAGAGCCTTTCATTAAAAACAAATAAATAAATGCAGTTTTGGTCTTCATGGATTAGTGACTCCTGCTACTGTGAAAACATCATGCTTTCATTGATCATATAAGCACTTGGGTTTTTTTCAAAGGCAGTGCTGGAGTGTGTCATCCTCCACTTACCCTTGGAGTAAGCTGGGACAGCCCAGGATTTTCCACCACCCTCAGCAGTGAGCTGCAGTCCTGGCCTGGAAGGACTGTGCATTGCAGAAGAGAGTTAATTTAGTTGCTATCCTAAGCGCAGAACCACTGAACAAAACCAGAAATCAGCTTCATGCGTTTTGCTTAGGCTTCTACAATGAACGTTGTATTTGCTGCTTTGTGCTGTCAGAGCAGACTGTTGCTGTGTGGGATAGGAGCGTGCTGGGCATTGCTGGCACGTGTGATGCTGTGACTTGCACAGGGGATCCGGTTCAGTTGCTTGAACACTGGTGTCTAGCACTGTTTGAGATGCCTTTGGGTTTCCTGCCAGTGCAAGCTGCCAGTTTGGAGAAGCCCAGGTCTCCTGTTGATCCTGTGTCAAGCCTGCCAGGCTGGCATGCATCTCTTGTGTACCCTGGGGCTCCTCAGCTGCTGGAGGCCTCTGTTCAGGCAACTGAGTCAAGGCTTGTCTGAGGCACAGGCTTAGCAGAGGAGCATCACAGGACGAAAATATTCCTTTGGACCAAAGATCAGTTCCAGCACCTGGACCCGAAGCTGTGATAGCTGTTTTACAGAGTTGCTGAAGCATTTAATGCTGAACACATGGAGCTCTATAGGATGGCTTTTATGTTTCCTTATTTATGTGTGGTATCTCATGAATCAAGGACTCAGTAGAGGCTTCAAGTGTAATATTCACTGGTTTCCACGGAGAATGGCCTAACTTACTGAGCTGAGGATGCCAAGTTCTTAGGATGTCATTGTCCATTGGTTGCTTTTATGAGCAAGAAAGCAGCTTACCTGAACTTAGGTGCTAACTGCTTAAAATGCTGGAGAAGAGTAAGCATAAGGAGGCTTCTCTACAGGATTTTGCATTCAGGGGTTGCTTTACAGATAAAGAAATAGGTTATTTTATTATTTTTTTTACAATGTTTGTAGTATCTGTCATCTCCTTCATGACCTGCTTTGCTTTTAAATCCTGCCTAAAAATACAGCAAGCCATGATGTTCTAAGAGGGTTCAACTTGTATGCTACCTTAACTGAAGACAGGCTTCATTTAAATGCGGCAGGTTGCCTCAGTTTGTGTCAAATTAGGTATGGTCTGAGGTAGGTTCTGTATTTTCAAATATCCATCTTTCTCTTTTGGAAATGAAGTAATGCTTAAGCTTGCTTTTTTTTTTTTCCCCCTCCCAAAAGGCTTTAGCCATCTGTTTTTTATTGTAGCTTCATAGCTGGATGCTGCAGGAATGTTAAGATTTGGCATGCATTGTGCATGGGAGAGATGAGCTTTTTGAGATTCCACGGTTCACACCAGTCTGCTTGCCTTCTGCTCTCTGCTTTCTAACAAACTCTTTAGCGCTGAAGGCCATGGAGAGAGCTGGAGTTAACTGCTTGCTGTAGAAATCCTTGGGGGATGCCTGTACGGGGTCAGGCTGTCACATTGCACAGTTAATTTCCTTGCTTTGCATGGTTGTTAAGAGGGGTTTTGTGAGCACCTAAGTGCCTTTAATTATTAAGGATGATTGCATTCAAACTTGTGAAAGAAACAGATACAGTTACAGGTCAATTCAGAGCCTCTTTGAGTTGGTTTTGCTGTGAACCAGGCTTTTTGTCATGGGCTTGCTCTTCTGAGTTTTTCCATCAGCCTCCTATTTGCATGTTGGGTACACTGTAACAAGTGTAGCTTGTGTGAGGAAAGCCTCATGCAATTTCTCCTGTTTTTTTTCATCTTCTTTTCTTCTTTTCAATTGAATTACACCCTGTCCTCACACTCTTCATTGAGAGCTCCGATTCCACACCAAATAATCCCCATCTGCAAATACACTTCAGCGTTTTCTTCTCCATTCATTTCCAGGTTTGACTGAGGACTTTTTGAGGGCTTAGACTGTGTGCCAAACTTACTCTTTCCACATAATCACCACCAGCTGCCTTAAGGGTTGCCCTTGTTCCTTTCTTTCTGCAGTCAATTAAAACACACTTACTGTCCACACACAAAAGCAGTTCTCCTCTGCCACCTTGCAACTCTCTTTTCTTTGTGTCCAAAAGAAAATCCTTGGTTTCAGAAATGTAGATCTGCTTCTTTGGGCTCTATGCCTGAGTTGTGTCAGGAGGTTGTCTACCAATCCTGACTCCTTCACACCAGCTGCTTTCCTTCCCTACCTTACCAGGCTAGCCTCCTGGCCCTTTTTCATAGCCTTATGTCTGTTGCATGGACCACAAGTTAGGAATTTCTCATCAAAATTGTTGGTTGCATATTGTTCAGTGAAGAGATTTCAATAGGAGAGGTATGGGTGTATGTGAAATCTTTCTTGCTGCTGACCTGTTCAGATTGTCAGTGCTACATACTTATACCCATTTGAGATTTGCAGCACCTCTTTGAGAGTATTTGAAACTCTGGATCCAGTTCCTAAAGACCTCATTGGTAGAAGCAGGCACAAAGCTTAGTATCTGTAAGGTAGAAAGATTTGGGTTTGTCATAAATACTTTTAAATCTTATTTGTCTTTGAGAGACAGAATTCTTTCCAGAAATTCTTTAACATAGTTTACTGTCCTAGCAGTAATAAAAGTAATTGCCTACATCAGAAAAGATAAGGTTATATCCAAGTGTAGACAAATCTATCCTAATGGTGTATTGTTCATTCAGTTAAAGGGGTGAGGATGTCTCCTTGAATAAACAAAATACATTAACTTACATTCTAACCAGCTTTATTTTTTGAGAGAGAAACTGTGTGTGCGTAACTTCCTCACAGAGCTTTACAAACAAATAAACCCTGGCTCTGTTCCTGCAGGCACTGTGGTGCATGCATACAGTAAAGTACATGTGGACTGTTCCTTTGAACCCAGTGGGCTTGAGCTGCAATAAAGAATTGTTTTGCAGGATTGGATCCCAGTGAATATGCTTTTCAGCTCTTTGTTTCATGAGGTTAAATAAAATGAAATATTATGACATTGTGTAGGCCTCATCCAAGCTGAGTCTTCAGTCTCTTAGACTGCTCAGGCTGTATAGTGACAGTCTGTTGCTTCAATTAGTTTTTAATTGGTTGGAGAGAGCTGAAGTCCCTTTCACAGTTGAGTGTGAATAAGGAGAGGAGGAGGAGGCTGGTAAGGTTGACTAAATCTGAGGAAACTCTTATAAAACAAACCCTTCAGTTAGGGTAGTAAAAGCATTCTGCTTGGGTGGCTTTCTGAGACTACGGGGGTGCGGGGTTGTTTGTTTGCTTCTAAAAGCTTTCCCGGTTTACTCTGAGGGGAGTGTGTGAAGTGTGTGTTTGTTTCCATTGCCCCTTTCTCTCCTATTCCTCCTTGGAGTAGGAGCTGGCCTTGGCAGGCTGTTTGCTACCTTGCTGTGGGACACTCCTCAGCTGCCCTCTGCACCAAGTCTGTTTTGCATGTCCCAGAATGGACTCTGAAACACAGGAACTATGCAGCTGAACTTTTGTTCCTTATTTTAAGATATGCACGCAGCAATAGGGTAAATAAAACCGTCTTTGTTTTCTTCCTCTTGCTGTCTGTATTTGAAAAAAAACATATTTCTGCAGCAGTTTATGTCAGAGCCTCTCAGCTGGGAAAGATGTATGTTTTGGCAGTTGAGGTATAGAGTAGTTGTGGCTTTTGCCACCTGGAAAGGCGTTGCAGGGACTTGGGAACTGTGGGTTAAGCATGAGCTAAAATTAGCAGAACCATAACTAACATTGCTGTTGTCTAAGGCTCTGACTCATGAGGTTTTCTAGATTCAAGAGTGGAGCTGAGATGTCACAGTCCCTTAGCAGCATTCATCTTCTGTTTTCCCCTGCCCTGAAGCAGAGGTAGGATGAGAGTAAGGCTGCCTGGTGTGTTAGTGTTAACTGCCATCAATTTCAGTTCAGATTTGTAAGGTGAGCGTGGACTGCAGCAGTTTGAGGAGCATTTGCACTTCCATTATGCTGCCCTGATAGAAGCAGGGAGGAAAACCTGCCAGAGGGGTGAGATGAGCCACAGCTGCCGGCAAGAGCATCTTGGAGTGCTTCAGCTAAATCACCCAGATCCTGAGTCAGTGCCCTGTGCTGTCACTGTAGGGCTTCCAAATGCACAAGCTTTTGAGATGAATCAGAAGTGCAGGCCCTTCTGAACTATAATTTCCAGCTGTCTGCAAACCTGTAAAGATGAGCAGTGCAGAAGTAATTCTCGCTTGGCTGTTGAGGTTTTCTTTGTAGTGGAGAGTCCTTATTGGGGGTTCTTTTTCATTTTTATTATTATTTAAAGAGACTTTTTTGAGGATTACTCCAAAGCTATGGCCAGGCTTTGCAGCTGCTTAACTGTCTGCAGCTGCTGAACTGCCATCTCTGTGGCTCTGTGTATTGATTTTAGCACAAACTGGTTTCAGGTTTTGTTTCATGTACACACTCAGTCTCCTGTAGTCCTACTGTGGGTTTTGTTTTGGATGAGCTGCTGTAACAGAGCCTAACAGCACGCTAACAGATCTGATCTTTCTTTTCTAATAGGTCTGTTTTCAAAAATTACTTTAGTGCTGACCAAACATCACAAAAGCAAATTAATTTCTAGTTCTAGGAACAACTGCATTAAAACAATCAGGGACATTTTAAGACTCTATCATATCACATCAGTTTTCAGTCTCATATTACCAAGGCCCATGTTACTAGCTCTCATTTCCTTGGTGTCATCTTCGCAAGCACCTGTAATGACCAGTCATCCTCCTCTTTCTTTACCTGGTAAGTAATGTTTTCTTCATTGCTGCTTGCTATCTGATGGGTCAGAGCTGTTAGGCTGCTGAATGGGTGGCTCTGGCTGTAGTGATCAGAGATGTGGATTTTGATGGGTGTGCAGCTTTGCTGGGAGCATGTATTCATCTCCACCTGTTGGGACAAGCCTCATCACCTTTTGTGTAGGCCAGGCACACCAAAGACATTTCCTAAGTCAGCTCTGGGTTTTCCATTACATACATTGTTGCTTGATGCCCTGAGATGATAGCTGTCTTGAGCTTTCTTCAGGCCTAAGACTGATGCACTGATGCCTGTGCTTTTAAAGCCAGTGTCATAAACTGACTGTCCCCTCCCAGCTGTGCTTGGGAAGAGTGTTTGCATAGCTAGTACTGTTAATATCAAAAGCCATATTAAATGAAGTAATTGGAGAATCTGAACTATTGAATACAGCTGGCAGAACATTGTACACTGCCACTCAGCATGCACTGTGAACTTCCTTGACTTTCAGTGACTGCTCATTAGGTAAACTCTGAATCCTTTTGTTTATGGCAGTACATAGCAGGAGATTTAAAAGAGCAGAAAAGAGCTGTCAAAACAGCTTAATTCTCTTTTCCAGCAAAGATCTAGCCTGTAAGTTTCCAAACCAACCTGTTGCTGATTTATCTGTGGTTTATTAGCAGAGGACTTAACCTTGACAGCATCTGACATGATTATAGCTCTGGAGTCACAGCTCTGGCCATGTGACAGGTACATGAATCTGTCTGGCTGTTCTTAATTACTTGGCTGTATTTTTCTTCTAGTTGTACCTACCATCTCTTGGAAAACTGATTGCGTAGTTTGTCTCTTCCTGCAGGTAATATGAGCAATAGTTGTATAAAGCCCTGAAAAATTTCAAGAGAACAAGATTTTTAAACTCCATTTTCTCTTCACGTGGAGATCTGAACTGGACAGAGTACTTGGAATAAATGTCTCTTAAGTTGAGCTAGTGAATATTCATAAAGCTTCCCCTTGCATTTCTTTGTCTTGAATATGTAAGAAAATTTTAAGAATGGGGAAGTCCTGACCCATTTTTCACCACTTCCTCTCATATGCAGAAAGCAGAAGAATCTAGCAGCATTACTTGGTTTTAAGGCATATTTGGGATGATTCCTGTTTTCTGTCAACACTTTTAAAAGATCTTTTTTTAAAATACAGTAGTGTTTTCATCCCATTTTGAGGGGGGTTTGTGCATGTAGAAAAGGGAATTTTGGGTTGTTGGCTTTGGTTTTGGTTTTCTATTTTCTTGCTAGAATTGTTTACTTTCCATTTAGATGGCTGCTCTGAGCTCTGGTGTCTCTATACCCTTTCAGAATACCTAGTCAATCTTGAAACAGTAAAGGAATTATTTTCTTTCCCATGGATTCCTCTTTTCATATAGAAAATGGAATTTGAGCTTGTTTTCATTTTAAACTGAAAGATGACGAAGAGTTATCTGAACACCTTGAATTCTTATAGTGATTGATGTAATCATGGGATTTTTTGACAGAGGCTGGAGAGTGTGTGTGATCACCCGTACTGCTATAATTATAACCATCTAGTGCTTGAGACATGGTGCCTCCTTTAGTCCATGGCTCTCAGACTGTCCAGTGGAAGGCAGGGGAGGGCGGAAGGCAACTATTCTTTTCTGCCCTTAGGAAAGGCAACTTTCTTTTCCCTGTCTTCAGAAGAGTACCTATTTTCTGGGGTAAGTCCTGTGCCAGCTGAAAGCTGGCAGCTGCACAACAGGGCAGTGCCAGAACATGGTAGTACTTGGTAAAGGATGGTGTGAGGGGACTGTCTGTAATGTGCCATCTGCTACCTGTGGGACTGTGGCAGCCTGCTATGCCCCTCTGCCTTGCCAAAGCATGTTGTACCTCCATACCAGTACTGAAGTCACTGTTCTAGGGAGCTGGGACAGCCCTTTTCTCTGGGCACATGAAACTTGTGGTTGATGGGGCTATGCTATCAGGTGTTAACTTGCTTTGTTGTTTTTGAACCTTGCGCTTTTCCCTTATTTTTAGCTTTGCTTCATAGGGAAAAAGTTCTCGTGTAATGTTTCAGTGAACAATTTCAACCAAAGCTCATGGGGATGGAAACCTCCATCTCTCATTTCCAAGGGTTTTGTGACAAGGGGCCTCTGGATAGAAGAGAGGAATCTTGCACAGACTCTGTGGCTGCAGCTGAAAATCCAGTATCTCTACCCTTTATTAGGCACTGGAGAATCTGCAAGGGTGAAAGCTGTTGGCAACCCATCCTATTTCCCTCTGGTTGGAACTATGGGTTAGTTGCAGTTTGTGCTTACGCTCAGCCCTTTGTGCCAGTGTATTTTTGGAGCAGGAGCTGCTAGATACATTTCTCCCTTTCTCAGTTCCCCATCTGCTACTGTAGCCGTCTCCTGCTCTAGCTGCTTCAGGAGAAGCTGCATTGCAGGGGACAATGGCAGCAAAACCAGGAGTGTTACCTGTGCTTTCAGTTTGTGAGTTACCTGATCCTGAAGCTTGGTGTTCATTTTACCCGTCATCACTAACTTCAGTACTGCTGGCAGTGTGGCTAATGTGATTTAGTACCACTGCAGGTGACAGCACAGTCCCTTGTCTCCTTTTCTATTTCTGAACTAGGAAACAGGAATATGGAATTTGTTTCCCTGTAGATTCAGTCTTGTTGTCTGGAGTGAACCCTAATAAAGTATTTACAATGCACAAAGTCTGCTTCCTCCTAGAGGGAAAAAATGCTGACTTCAGTAAATAAATTTATTTCAGCCAATTTTTATTCTGAGGGAAGTAGTATGTGTATTGCAGGGGGAGAAATACTTCCTCTTTTAGCAGCAGCTGTTAAAAGCAGGGTGCTTGCTTGCCTTGCAATTAAGGATGAAGTCAGCAAACTGTAATTTTAAAAAAGAAAATAATCTTGAGCTACTATTGACTATAAGAAGACTGCAATTTACCCTAACTTGTTTGTGTCCACCTCGTTGTGAGAACTGTCAGTATCTCTTATGATTGACAAAACCCTATTAAGGCCAAGAGAAGCAGAAACCTGCTGCCTTATTAGCCTCACAGAGTGGGTTTCCTGCCCTCCTCTGCCTTCTGTGTTGTGCCATAGGTGGGCTTGCAGAAGACTCCATGAGATTTGCCTCTGGTCTTCTTCTGCAGGGTTAGTTTGTTCTTTGCAGGCTGTAAAAATGATTGGCCTTGAGCTTTTTACATGCAATATTTGCTTGTTGCATTTTAGCATTGCACAGGAATGGGGCAGGATGGACTGTGAGATGAGCTGATGGGGGACAGGGGGTGTGAGGAGCAGAACATGGGGTTTTTCTCCCTGAGTGTCTCCTGATCTGCCTGTACTGGGTGTACAAGGCAGATCCTGCTCGGTTTGGAAATACAAAACCAGTGACCTAAATATGAGCAACCCATGTGGAAAGTAAAAATAATTATTGCAGAGAACAGTCATGGAGCCTTCCTGTATTTCTGCTGATGTCGTCTCTTTGGTTAGCACGGGTTTTAGAGTTGGGGTCTTAACTTCTTCTTATACTGAACATCCCTTGCAGCAAAGGAGAAGTTAAAAGCAGTAGGGAGATATTTCTGCAAGCTGGTAACACGTGATAGAGAAGTCTGTGCACCTGTGCACAGTGTGTACAAATACATAGTCCGAGATGCAACATGTCACAAGGTTTGCATCAAAGGTCCAGGGCTCCTTCTACCTCTGGGCAGAGTGCTCTCAGAATAGGGAAAAACAGGAGCCTGGGCCCAGTTTCATGCAATAAAATATGTACATCATTTGGAGAAGGTCTTTGTAAACCATGTCTTAGTGATATGGTTTAGTGGTGGACTTGGCAGTCGTGGAGTGCAGGTTGGACTTGATGATCTTAAAGGTCTGTTCTAACGCAGTTGATTCTATGATTCTATCTATACATAGTAAAAGCAATGTATGTTATTGAACCATGTTAATAGGAGGGAAAGCCTGGATGCTGATTATGAATAGCAGAAAGTGTGGCTGTTGTTAGTAAGGGACAAATCTTGTCTACCCTTGGTTACTCTGGGTGACTCCCAGATGTTCTGTGGAGCATGTGGGCTGAGGAGGGCCAGGAGCCTCACTTTCCTTACAACCTTGAGCCATCAAACTATGTAGCTTTGAAACAGTGCAGTATTTCATGTTACTGAAAAACTCAACATTGTAGTAAACCCCAGGCCTTTATTCTCCTATTGAATACATTTCCTTTAATCAGATTTTTGTTTCATTCAAGCAGATGTTTGCTGACCCAGGCTATGTAGAATTCTGATGATACAATATGCTCACTTTAAAATGGGAACTTTCTGTGTCACACTGAGCTTTCAGACTTGATTTTGCTGAACAGGCAATATGCACATGTATATACTTGAACCTCATCTATATGCAGCAGCCCCACTGTTTTACTGTGCCTTTACAATCCAAGTCATACAGCGCTTATCCTTCCTTTATAGGCAGGAGGCAGCAGTGCAGAAGTACGTTATCTAGAGACATTTTCGTGGGAATAGCTGCACACACAATATAAACACTTCTGTAGCAAAATAAAATGCATATGTATTTTTGAATGTACCAGAACAACTCTTCCAGTTTGGAGTACCTTCCCAAACTGAAGTAGTTTCGTTGTCACAAAAACTGCCCTGAGCAACCCTTGATTACTGAAATGTGGTGGTGTGCCTCTGGTCATGTTAAGGGAGAAGTAGTCCATCGTTACTCACATTCTAAGTCTGAGCCCTACGCCCAGCAGTTAGGGGTTACAGGGCAGGAGAGGTGCTGGCTGTGGTGCCATCTGCTCAGCCAACACTGATGGGAATAAAATTGAAATTAGGTTTTGCTCAAGCATGGATATAAATGTTTCACTTTGCTAATTCATAATAGTCACAATTCTTTCAGAAACTATTTTAGAAGGAGGTTACATCTTCTCTTGGTGAATGCTAATTATGGTGTCGGCTCTCTTTGACTGACTGTGATAATAACAATCATATTGTTAAAAGAGAAATCTAAATTTAAAGTGTTCCAGGGATTCTTTTTGTGCTGAATGAAAACAACCTGCGTTATTTAAATATTTCTACCTTTAAGACACACATGGAAAAAGTCTGGCTATTAATATCATACAATGCTAAAAAAACCTCTGAGTGCTTCTGAAAGGGGTTCTTTTGTAATGTTTTGAATGCAAAGGAAGATTTATAGCTTTGTAAATAGAACTGTAGTATGTGTCTGGCTTTCCTCAGTGTAATTTCACTCAAACTGATGTCCTGATCTCATCAACCTGTTGCATCCTTATATTGTCACCGTGTTGTATTTTCTTCACTGTATCTGTGTACGTGATACTTTGTGTTTCATATTTTCATGTTGGTGTCATATGCTGGTGGCTGGGTGGTTCATGTGGAAAGGGTAGGAAAACCTTTGAAAATGTTGGGGTCCCCAGTGTAAACAGGACATGGACCTCTTGGAATAAGTCCAGAGGAAGCTACAAAGATGATCAAAGGGTTGGAGCATGTTTTCTATGAAGGGAGTTGTTCATAGTTGTTCAGCCTGGAGAAAAGAAGGCTCCAGGGAGACCTTATTGTGGCCTTCCAGTACCTAAAGGAGCCAGCAAGAAATCCAGAGAGGGACTCTTTACAAAGGACATGTAGTGACAGGACAGGGGGGAATGGCTTTAACCTGAAGGTGGGTAGATCTAGATTAGACATTGGGAGGAAATTCTTCACAATGATGGGGTGAGGCCCTGGCACAGGTTACCCAGAGAAGCTGTGACTGCCTCATCCCTGGCAATGTTCGAGGCCAGGTTGGACCGGGCTTAGAACAACCTGGTCTGGTGGAAGGTGTTCCTGCCTATGACGGGGGGGTTGGAATGGGATGATCTTAAGGTCCTTTCCAACCCAAACCATTCTATGATGATTCTATAAATAATGCAGCGTACACAGAAAGAGTACTTATATGCTTTTACTATTTGGTGCATTTATACATAGTTACAGAAGGATAAGAACTTATTTACAATTTAGGCTTTTCTGAGCCAATTTTAGTATCAAAGCAAGATTTCTCTATTTGAACCTGGGAAGTTGATTTTGTACATGTGTGACTCTGGGAATTTTAATTTTTTTCTATCCCCAGGCAAGTTCTCAGTCACAGCAAAGAAATCATGGTGTTTTCTCTTCCTCTCTTGGTACCCAGATGTAGCCAGAAGCTGCGGAGTAGTTTTTTGAGTACTGAAAATAGAAAAGCTTGTGAAGCTATAGGTTTTCAGTTAGTAACAGTAGGGAAAAGTTAGTTTTGTTCCTTATAGAAAGAATCCTGTATTAGTCACTTTAGCATCTTCATTTGTTCAGAGCACACTTGATAAATTCTATGCAGCTATGTAGGTATTTTTGATTTGGAGGGGAACATAAAGTCCCTTTTGCTTCTCATTCTACTAGAGTGCAGGCTAGTTATAGAATCAACAGGAGTCAGAAAATCCTGGTTCCACACTCGGCTTCCTTTCAACTTCCCTTGTAACTGTGTGGACAAGTCATCTTTTCTATCACTCCCTAATTTGTGTGCACAAATCATCTTCTGTCAACTTCCCTACAGTTTTATGTTCGCAGTTGCTTGTAAGTAGGATTTATGTCTCCTGTTAAAGGCCAGAAGCTAGCAGCTCTCCATTCAGTGGTACTGGCATAAAACAACTAAGAAGATGCTTTACGGTTCAGAAATAAATATCGAGTGCTGACAATTTCTCTGCAGAAAAATTCTGCAGCTGCACGGCTCTGTTATTAATCCAGTCTTATGAGACTACTGTGTGATAGAGAAAAATGATCCCCATTTTATATCTCTGAAACTTGGAATACAGAGAAATTGTGGAGAAGGTGCGAGAAAGCCAAAGCCTCTCTGTACTGATAGGAATTGTGTGAGTGTAGATTTATGGTGGCAAGACCCTGCATAATTGAGGGACAAACTGCAGGTTATACCCTACAAACATAAAAAAATGCCCCTTCCTCCTTCCCCACATGCCCACCAGTATGAATCACGTTAATGATGGGGTCATTTACAAGGGTATTTGGCCATATGGGGTCAGAGAGTAAACTGTTGCAGAGCACTGTATTTGAGGTAGAGCAGGACTGGTGGAGCAGAGTGCATGAGGAAAATGGGAAAAGTAGTTCTGGAGGGGAGGTGATAGCATGATTACTGATCTACAGTTACTGATGGAGGAGCTTAAGTGAGCTTTTTGTTGTGGGGAGGGGTTTTTGTTTGTTTTCTATTTATTTTCCTTTGAGTGATGCATAATTAAGAGTATGTGTAATGGATAAATGCCCAATTGAGGGGAAGGAAGTAATTTGTACTAGGCTCTAAGTACATCCTTTCTGGATTGATGTTTCTAAAGTATCCAGTGGGGGTGGTATTAGGAAATGACAATAACCATAAGGACCAAAGTTGTCTTCAGGAGAGGTGATGGATGCCTGAAGCATGTAATTGCACTTGAAAGCCTACATGTTGATTACTCCAGTGTGGAAAAGTTCAGGGGACCTACACTGTTTGTGTCAGATTCACTTGCAAATGGTTGTGACAGTTTGTCTGACAGCTGAAACCAAAGTGCTTTTAAAGAGGTGCTGATGTAGAAACTATAGCACTACTTGAAGAAGGAGAACTTGTTAAGCCCTGTGAAGACCTCTGGGAATAAAGGTGGTAGGATGGAACTTGGTTACAACTTCAACTAAGCCGTGACTGCACAGCAGGATATAGACTTATTATTGCTGCAATATAATCAGAGCTGTTGGAATATTCTGCTTAAGCTTGTTGACTTCAGTATGTACATGCACTGGCTGGATTAGAACTGCTGATCCTTTTTTAATATTTTTTATTTTTAATATTTTTTTTTTTCTTTCTACACTGCTGCAGAATTTATTTTGTGATTCATTTTCTGCTTGGACTTCGGGTGATAGCTTTTTCTTTCATATCATGTTCACAAAATCAGTCCCAAAATATAAAGCTTGTAGAAGGGAGAATGTGAATATGGGGAAGAAGTAACATTTTATTTCCTACCCTTAAAAAGAAAAGAAAAAAGCCAAGTATTCTATGCAGTGTGTTTGTTTGTTGCTTCAGAGCATCTGTCCTGTGACTTACAGTGTAAAAAGAGATAGGGTAGCTCATGAGACATTTGAAATGTTTGAGGCTAAACTGCAAGGTTTAGTCAGAGACAGACTGAACTCTTGACTCTGACTCTCTTGAGGGAAGGAAACCTTTACTGCCTGTTTCAGAATTGCTGGTCTGGTTTGTTGATGATTCCTGAAGACCAGGATTGTACAGAAATCAAATGCTTCAAAGCCAGAAGAAAAACACAAGTACTTGTTTTATCTCTGGTGCTGTTATTTATGTGATGAAGCTGGCCACGTGTCACCTTTGCCTTATGGACATCTTTGTTTGGATTGTTTGAACTTTTTTCTTCTCCCTCTGGGTATTCCAGCTGTAAGGTCCCTTGGCGCATATGACTCCTAAGCATCCCTTAGGAGGGGGAAAAGGGGGGAAGGGGTTGTATGGCTGAGGAGAAGAGGGAGCCTGCATCTGTCTTCAAATAGTCCTGAGTTGGAGAGATGAATTCATGTTAGGTAAAGCAGGAAGTGTCCAATGCAAGAGCTAGTCTACACTTGAACCTTCCTGGCCTCAACATCTGTTCTGCCATGTTCTGCCATTGTGTTGCTGATGGTTGATCTGTGGGATGGTGGGGGGCTGTCAGCCCCTTGGGAGTAAGGGCGGCACCCGTTGGTTTGCTTGCCTCAGGGAAAGCTGGTGGTGTGTGCCTGCTGGGAACAGGCCACACACACTGGACATGGCTTGGACACTTAGGATTTACTGCAAGTTTTTATGGAAGGGTTTTGCAGCTCAGAGGCTGGACATTGTGGAGGCAGGGTGCATGTAGAGGCTGTTGTGCTACCTGTGTGTGAATGGGAGCTGCAGCTGCCAGAGGGAATCCTGCCCTGCCCATTGTGGGGAACCTAAAGGTTTCTTTGCATTGTTCCAGCGATGTGAGGTGACATTACAAAAGCTAAATGTCTGGCTCTGGTTTACACTTTGACTTCATAATTCTCCCCAAAACACTAATTTTCATTGGCTTTGAAGTTTGAGGGTTTCAATGACCCAGAGCATCTTTGAACATTAACTGTATGGAAATGAGTGAATAAAATTCACACCTCATTTGGTACTATGTTGCTTGTCTGGCTGCAGAACAAACACAAACTCTGTATATGTTAAAATGGAGCACTAGCTTTTTAGCCAGAGCAGTAAGAAATAAGAGCTCTCCCGCTATGAAGGGGGTTAAAGAATTTAGCCTGGTAGGTCACCTTCGTCCAGGTCAGGTCCAGTCTCCAACTGAGACAGACGTTGCAGTTCCTCCAGAGGACAGCTTTGGGGAAAGAAAAGCAGTTGAGAAGGCATCGGTACTGCGCCAGGGAATGTGTTAAACAGCAAGAGCTAGATATGCCAGTGCTCATCTGTCAAAGCCCAAGAGACAAGGTTAAATTAACAGATCAAGCTGAGATAAGTGTTTTGTGTAAGCTCTTGTCTATGCTCAGAAACTGGAAAAGTTAAGGAGAGCATGACTTAAAGCATGAAGTGCATAAATAAAGCTGTGCTGAGCTCTCCTGTGAATGCACTCATTCAGGAGATTTGCTCTTCGCTGCACGAGCCTGGTGACCTTCGTTTTCCTGAGCGTTCCTATGTGGTCTGCCCATCGTTGGGAAGCGCTCTTGCTGCCATAGCAAGGGCATGCACACGTGTATGCAGTGCTGGCCCTGCCGAGGCTGATGTTCCAGCTGAATGCCCCAGAAGTAAATATGTTAAAATTCTGCAGGCTTCAACTTTTGAGCCGCCTTTGTTTTAAAGATGAAAAATGCATTTTCTGTCAAATGGGCCAAAATATGTCAGAAGTCTTATTTTGCAGAATCCAAGGAGTTCGTGTGCCCACACATCTCTATTGTCCACATTGATGACTCTGCACATAACTGGTTTTCCCCCTCAGTGCTCTCTATGAACTCTGCACAGCAAAAATTGATTCTCGTTCCCTTGTTGGTTAGCTAGCAGGGTGGATTTTATTAATTGGGCTTCTTTGGCCCTAATTGGGCAAATGTATTGAAACTCCAATTTGAAATTTAATAATTTACAGTAAGTTCTCTGTTTTACGGTAATACCCTTCTAAAAGCTTGAAGATAAAATTTTTCTTCCTGTGTATCCTCATTTAGCGCCAGATCCTGCACCATTTATTCTGGTAGGGTGTTTTTGCCTTTCGCTGTAAGGACATGGTTCTTCACTTGGCACAATGAGGTGTTGCAGTTAAGTTTGAGAGTCTTTCTGTTTGAGTGAATGGCTCTCAGCACTTTGCAAGATTAAGAGTGTATTTTGCTCCAGGAACCAACCTAGCCTCCCTTTTTATTCACCTTTCTGCTTCCAAGGAGAACTGCCTTTCACACCAGACACATTTGTGTTTACAGATAAAAAAATTTTAAAGTAAAATTGAAATCTAGGGTGAGACAAAATTACTTAATCTTTTAAGCTGTGTGCTCTATGGGATAGAGGGACTCTGTCTCGTTATCCTTTTGCCTCATTTAATGGTACAAGACTGGAATTCAGCCTGCAAGACATCAAATCCACTTAATAAAAAATCTGGACAGCATCCAGGAGTCTCTTCTGCGGCTGCAGATGTTGCTTTACAACTACCTCATGCTAAGAGCCATCGGCTAACTGACGTAGCCATCAGGCTAAAACAGCATCAAACATTTCGCTATAGGATGCAGTGGGTATGAGTACTGTCTGTTTTAAGTTGATATAAAATACCAACCATGACAGCACAGAAAGAAGGGAGAGGGCAGCACAGTAGCCAATGTAGTGACCAGGTTTAGTCTCCAGTTACAAACCTGGTGTGTGATGGGTAGTAAAAGCTCTCAACTTAAGACTCTGAAACAGTCGATACTGGGAGTGTCTTTGTTGGGAGCGTAAGCAAGGAGAGGGCAGTGTTCATTTTTAACAATTTATCTCAAAAAATCCTGGGGATGCAAAGGACCTTGAGGAGTGTTCTCCCATTGGATGTTAGTGGCCAGCTGTAAGAGCTTTTCAAAGGAGAGTAGGTACAGCTCAGTGTACTGAAGAAAGTGTGAAGGACCACTGGTCTTAGTTTCTTCTGCAGGGAGCCTAAGGGCTGACCTAGCTTGGAGGGCACTGTTTGTAGGAATGTCTGACTTGTGCAAAACTAGATCAGGTTATAACAGAAGAATACCATATAGGAAGATTATTAAAAAAACCAACCAACAGAACCCAAAGCAACCCACAAACAAACAAAAAACCCTGTCTGGCTGAAAGATGCAATTTCTTTGTGCATTTTTGACATCAGCATGAATTCAGTTATACTGTAGGTTCTGTATAGTTGCTTTTTAATTGAAACACTTGCTTTAAAACAGTCATTACGTATGCTATTAGCTTCCAGCTTAGATGATCTTGAAATAATTAGTTACAGTCTCATTCAGATTCCTGTTGGACATCTTACAAATAGGAGTTATTGGCAAAATCTGTTTTGGTCCTCAGTTGTTGATGTTTTTAGAGGTTTTTTTGATCTTGAAATAGGAATGTTTTATTAATTTTATCTGCACATTAGGAAGTTTGGTATTTTCAAAATACTTTCAGAATTTTAAAAGTTTAAGGATAAATTTTTTTACATTTCAAAATAGAGAGGTCTTTCAGTTAGGAAATTTTTTTGCTCTTTTGTTTACCATATCCAGCCACTAGTGCTGGCAGGAGGTTTTACTTGGTCTCTTGAGTATCCGTGAGTTAACCTGCAGTTTTTCTTAGCCAATACTTGCTGCTGGATCTGAGCCAGGGGTGAGCCTTTGAGTGCGTTAACTAAATGGCCCGGTCAGTTTAACTTCCTAAAAATGATACCAATGTTTAGACTTTCGGATGCATGATTCTAGGGGAAGAATTGGTGATCTATTAATAGAAGTAAATGGTATTGCTTTAGAGGTTGACTTCCCTAATCAGAAGTGTTAACTTCTGTTTCGGGAGGCAGCTTGGAATCAATGTAACAACTTAAACAGATTGAGCAGGAAGAGGAGGAGTTGTTCTAATTTTGCAGTCTTTGGAACAGTTATTTAGCTGTAAATACTGATCAAATAATTTCACTTCTTATGGTCATACCTCCATCTTAAAGCAGCTTTCAAAAGACCACCCACATGAAATGGGACATCCCATGGGAAATGAGAGTGGCAGTTTCTAATGGCCTGTGCCAGTTACTTAGAAACCACATGCAAAAATTCTGTAACTCTGGTAATTAATGTTTTTATTTCTTAAAATGCAAGAAAATCATAGCTTTAGTTTTGAAAGCTATTCACATATAGCTTACTGCTGCAAAATTTAAATGCTCCATCCCTGGCAGTGTTCAAGGCCAGGTTGGACAGAGCCTTGGGTGACATGGTTTGTTGTGAGGTGTTCCTGCCCATGGCAGGGGGTTGGAACTGGATGATCTTAAGGTCCTTTCCAGTCCTAACTGTTCTTTGATTCTATGACCCATGTCTTAACGTGGATATTGGAGTCTCTGTGGAACAGAAGTCAAAACCTTTGTTCTTGTATCTGATGTGTGTGGAACTTGCCCAGGCAGTAAGAACAGCAAAGATCATTCTCTCCTTTAATTGCTTGTAGTAGGCTATGCAGAATTTCTTAAATCTGTTTTAGCCAAATTGGAGGAGGAAGATTCTGTTGTGAACAGTTCCATTTCCCAACAGTGTGGTTTTGGTGAAGGATGCAAACTTTTGTTCTATTCTGTAAGAATTATAGAAAAATATTTTTTTCTCTCCTGTTCCCAGATTGAAAACCAGAACTGCCTTCTGTTCAAATGCTGTTTGGAAAAAATAATTATGCAAAATGGAATAGGATCTGTTTTGTAGTGGGATCTGATTAAAACTGACGATGGTGTGCCAGTGGATTGGAACTAGATGATCTTATGGTCCTTTCCAACCCTAACCATTTTGTGATTCTGTAAGAAGCTTCTTGCATATTTTTAGTGCAGGAATATATTGTTTAATACGGGAATTTATTTTTTGATGGGTTGAAGCTGCGTTTCAGGCACCATTTGTCAGAGTTTTATTTTAGTCATGCTTTTTTGCACTTTTTATTGTGAGAATGCATCTAACACTTACACTTGTAGTGCTTCGAAATAAGAAAGGATAATGCAATAGTTTAAGGTATCCTCAGTAATGCACATACATTGTTGTACAGAGATTATCTTTGGTCTCTAGATAGAGGTGTAAGTAGGTCATGGAACATGACTAAAATCAAAGGGAGGTTTGGTGCTGCTCAGTGTCTATCTTAAAATTTTATGACGGCTGTATAGTTCATGAGGACAGGAGCTGGAACTTGAACTCAAAATTCCTAGTTTCCTTGATCAAGTTTACTAAAAGTGTGTTTCTCTGCTTCTTGTTACTGATCTGGTTTATTGTTTCACATGGAGAGGGGGAGATAGCGCTGATCTTGTGTCCGCTTATGGAAGTGTGGGATGTGGAGCCTCGGTGCGCGAAGGCACATCTGTCATAACAGAGAGATGGTCTAGCACTTCACTTTCTTAAACCAGCTTTCAAATGCACTGTTAAGTACAAGGTGCAAATGAGTTTGATTTCTAACTGGTTTGTGTTTATTCACTTGGCAGTTTTCAGGCCTCAGCTCTGCAGGGAGGAGGATCAGCATAGTGAGTTCACTGTGGGTTGGGACTGAGCGGACTGTGCAAGCAGGTTTGTGTGGTGCCTGCTCTTGCCATGGGCTGCTTGGGAGAAGCAACCTACAACCTGTAAACATAAAGCCAACCTCTAAACTTAAAGCTTCTAAAAAACCTATTAATTCATTATTGTTAAAATGTAGAAGATCAAATATTCTGGGGAAAAATAACATAAAAGGAAAATCAGGCATCTGAGAAAGATCTGACTCATGGTAGCCTCCTGTGAACTTTCCACTATGAAGCAACACGCTCCACTCTTTCCACTTATGGTTTGTCTGAATGGCTTTGTTAGCCTGTACTCCTCCCTGCCAGTTAGCCTTAGCTCCCATTAGCCAGGCACAAAAACGTGCAGTTAGTGGTGTTCTAATGCTCTGAACTTACTTGACTGGGAAAGTTGGTATTATACAAGCAAGCTTTTAGCTGGTGTTCAGCAGCTCCTAATTTCTATAGGCATTGTTTGTTATGGCATACTGGGAGGTGTTTGTAAGCTCTGATGTGGTAGGATATCTAGGGTAAATGTGTGGACTAAGCACTGCTGCAATAAATGTCTGCTTAAAGGGAGTGTCTATGATTATAGGAGAGATAAGAGATCCACTTAGTCCTTCTAATGCTGTACTCTTAACCCCTCCTTGAGACAAGCAAGGCTAAATTGGATCAGGCAAAGAAAGCATCTACATGGAGGGCAGCTGGATGTAACAAAGAAAACAGGGACTAGTCAAAGCGTTCGCCTGTTACTGCCAAAAGGATGTTAAAGAGCACAGTTTCTGAAGACTGAGCTCTGTTTGTGTATTCTGCAATATAAAACTCTTTTGCAGAAAGCTTTAAGAAGATATTTTCCTAGATAGTCCTTTTGAGTTTGTTTTGCTTAAGATTCTTTACTGCAATAACTCCTTTTAAAATGAAATGGAATCTGTCCTTGTCACTTGTTCTGAATTATGGATGAACTTGGGCTTTGTTTAATCCAGCTCATTCTGCAAACTTCACTTGTGTTTGGCTTAAGAAAACCAAGTCATCAGAAGTACATACTACACATTCCACGCTCAGCCTCGCAAACAGATGCTGTGCAGATTCAGTGGATCTGACTGCACTTGTAAAATAGTAATAGTGTCTTGCTATGTCCCTTTTTGTTTAAACCAACCAAAATCAGACTAGGGCTTCTTTTGAAAAGCAAAGCATAATCTTGAGACGTAAGTCTTGTAGAGGCCAGTCTGGTTTAGCTGCAGTTGTATTAAAACCCCCTAAAATTCAGCTCACAAGGAAAATCCTGCTCTTTCAAGAGCTTGGGTAGTCTTGAAAAAATATGGAGACCTCTGGTGGGAACAAATTAAGGAGAATAAACTAGGTTGGAAAAGACCTTTAAGATCATCAAGTCCAACCATTACCCTAGGACTGCCAAGTCCACCACTAAACCATGTCATGAAGGGCCTCATCTACAAGGTTTTTGAACACTTCCAGGGATGGTGACTCCGCAGCTGCCCTGGGCAGCCTGTTTCAATGCCTGACAACCCTCTCTGTGAAGAAATTTTTCCTAATATCCAATCTAAACCTTCCCTGATGCAGTTTGAGGCCATTACCTCTTGTCCTATCAGTTGTTACTTGCGAAAACAGACCAGCCGCCTTCTGGCTCCATCCTCCTTTCATGTAGTTGTAGAGAGCAGGAAGGGGCCCCGCTGAGCCTCCTCTTCTCCAGACTTAAACCCCTCGGTTCCCTTGGGTGTTCCTCATCACACTTGTGCTCCAGACCCTTTAGCAGCTCTGTTGCCCTTCTCTGGACCTGCTCCAACACCTCAATGTCTTTCTTGTAGTGAGGGACCCAGAACTGAACACAGGATTCGAGGTGCGGCCTCACCAGTGCCGAGTACAGGAGGGTTATTACTTCCCTGGTCCTACTAGAAAGCAGACGTGGAAGTGGAGAGGTCTCAGCTGTGGTGTCCTCTTTCTGTATCTGTTTTAATGATTTCTCTTTTGAAATTTCCCAGCCTTGCAGTGACTACTGGATGGTTGCAGTGAGGGAAGAACAAGCTTTGTCTCAGTTTAGGGGCTTGATGCATATTCTGTGTGAGTTAGGTTGGGAGAGAGCTGTTTTGACTCAGGCAGTCTGGCGTGGTAACACCGTGAGGTGATTCAGAAGTCTGTTCGCAGGCCTGATGTGGGAGTCTGCTGTGAAGTGGGAGCAGACAGGCTAGGCCAGGTGAACACGTCAGCCATCCTACCTTAATTTGTGATGGATGTGACTTGGCATCCTGTACAACTATGTTGAATGATGTCTGGGTGCAGAGTGTTTTGAATACCCTTAACTTCCACCGTGCAAGTTAAAGGGGAGTGGGAAAGAAGCCCCCAAGTCCCTTTCCGAAATGCAGATCTTCATCTCTTAATGTACTTCATCTTATAATTAGCTCAGATGTGTTTTATCTGCATGGTGTTTTATTTTCTTCTTGACGTTTCTGGCTTTTGCAGTCAATGCTGTACCTTTGCTCAGCAAGAGGGCTCATTTGGCAAATGCATCAACACATGACGTCATTCTTACCAGTGTCCCTGGGCCTGTTTAAAGCATCGGCAGTGACTTGACTGTACTTCCCAGATTTGTAGGCAGCTGTGGAATTTCAGTGATCATGACCAACAGGAAATTCAGATGGAAAAAACTTTAGTACAAGGCTTGCAAAAGGCTGTTGCTTGGTTAATTCCTTGGCTAATGGTAATAGGTCCCAGAGCAAGGTTTCACTGCAAAGAGCTTTTTTTTCATGTAAAATGAGGAAAAGTAATATTCATCCCAAATGAATGGTGGCATAGAAGTGATCACATTTATTTTTAAGAGACCAGTAGAGAGCCTTGATAGCATTCCAGCAGTCATGTAGAAAGCTGTGTGCTGGTAGAGATTGGTTCCTAATGACAACCTTGCATGTCATGCTGGTGTGCACAATGCAGAGGGGACAAAAGGTTATTAGAAAAAAAGTCTTATCAGCAGTACTTTGACATTAGTGCTCAAGTAATTATTTTTATCCTTCAATAGGTGCATCTGCATGCTATTGTGCTAACCCTGCTGCTTCTCTTGGTAATTATACTCTTTTAAGCTTGCCTCACAAAAGTAATCTAGCAGCCTGTAGTGGTTAATGCAGTTCAAATCAAACACAGTAAGGATAAAACAAGCTCAACTGAATAAAAAAAAGGGAGGGTAGGGGGATAAGACAAAACTCAACACTTGAACAATTTTATGCCAAAACAAACACGCAGACAAATAAAATAAGCAGACTGTAGCGTGTCCATGTTCATACAAAAAAGGTACCTTGTGTGTTACAGGCATTGAAAGATTATTCAATATTATTAAATGATACCTGTTTTCTCTCCTTTCACAAAAGCTTGTTAGTAATTGGTCTTGCTGTTGGCTTCAGTGGCCATAATTCAGTGCATTTGCAATTCTTTTCATCAATAGAGTCTAAATGTAAGTCTTTTACAGGCTTTTTCTGGTTATCAAAGTGTAACTTTGGTGGACAAATAGGTCCTAGTTAACGTTACCTGCTTCTGCTAAAAGGTTTACAAAATGAGAGCTAACAGGAGACTGGTAGCTTTTATGTCCTTCTTTCACAAATGATCTTTGGAGAGTTCTGTAATCAAAATATTGTGCCAAATATTTCCTGGAATGATCAAAGCAAACCTCAGAAGACCTTGAATCTTGCACAATGTCCTTTTCAATTGGTAAAATTTGTGACATTTAAGGTAAAGATCAGATTACATAGTTGTTTGTTGTTTTTTTTTCCCCAGTCGGTGGAATGTTTTTATTACCTTATTTAAGAATTGTGGATATGGAAAGACTGATTCTAGTGTTTTATCACTTTTTCTGTTTTTTTAAATCAAGTGTTTCAGTGGGAGAACTGAAGATCCCAGAATCACAGCTTCCATCTGACAGGAGAAGCAGGCATGGTTTTGAATTATAGATGTTTTATTAATCTGTATTTTATTTCTTATTTTAGTTACTTAGTGTGCAGGGCAGTGATGAAGGTCTTTTTCTGAGCCACAAACTCTGAAATCATAATCTTCCCTGATGCTTTGCTGAGTAGGTTTCACTTATAAAGAATAAAATAAGTTTACTACTATAAATTGCCTTTTTTCAGGAATAGTTTCTTGTGAACCACATAAAAATGAGTAAACAGCAAATACAAGTTTATGATAAGCTTTATAAAATATGATCTTTAGGTCCAAGCTGGATCTTTCAGTACATGCCATGTATCCCTGCCTTTCGTGGTGATAGTGGCTGATGCTCCAGTGCTGGTGGGTTTCTGCGTCTCCCCCTTCCAGTGCCTACTCCTCTCTTGGCAATGTTGCATACTGCCATAGGATGAAGTGTAAAGCACCACCAAGGCGATTGTGTCAGATTCCCGTACAGCGTTAAGTACTCCCACTGAGAGGTTGGTGGTGTTGAATTGTATAAATTGAAGCAATTACTCAGCATGGAAAGGTAGCTCTTCAGCTAAAACCCGGTTCTTTCCCAAACTCCAGCCCCTTTCTCCTAGGGTTAGTGGTGTGTTGCTCCTTACCTTAGACATGCTGACTTTGCTGAAGAAGTGACTATCTAAAAGTCTTTGGTGGCTTTAAAGAAATGAGAAATGTTGTTCGTGCAGCACAGGGAATGAATTTTAGATTATTTTATTTCATAGCTGATCATTAGTATTTGTTCAGCTTGCACCATTGTGGGTTTTGTATTTGGAATGATCTCTGAGCTTAAAAAGTAAACTTATAAAGGATACTAAACCTGATCTTGCAGAAGTGTTTTTATTTGCTTTTGTTACTGGTTAATGAGCAGCCCAGGTTTATGACATTGAAGGAGAAGAAAAGCCTGAAGTAAGAAATGTTACTGAAACGCTTCAAATGAACAAACTGCACTATGTGGTTTTGGCCATTTCCTGTAACTGAGACATTGCTAATAACCTTGAATGCTGGTGAAAATATGAGCTGGGCTTTTTGTTCTAGAAGTCTTTTGGCATAAAAGAGCAAGGAACAGATTGTGGAAGGTTGCTCTTGACTTCATTTGTAAAACAGTTCTGTGGAGATATTTTTAAGTTGTTGCATTTGTGACTTTCTTGAAGAAAATCCCTTAAGAACCTGCTGTTCTTTCTGATTTGTTTCAGTTAAGCATGTGGTACTTAGTGAGGAAACTCATCCTTTGGGATATTTACTGCTTTTCTGATTTCTCCCCTTTCCGTTTTGCTAAATTTTCTGCCTCCATGTTGTGATGACCTTCCTTGTTTTGTTTTGGGAAAGTACCTCTGGATGTGAACTTCTGGATGTGTACTTGAAGCTGAAGGAGCAGCGTATACTCAGTACTTAATAAAATAAATATACTGGTTCAAAGAGGCTAGGGGAGCAAGTGCTGGTCATGGTTTGGTCTTCCCAAGCGGAGTTGAGACTCTGGTTGGCTTTCTCATGTTAGTGTATTTCTTTATATTCCTGGCAGAGGGGGAGTTCTTCAAAATTGGGAAATAAATCCAGGCTTGGTGATAACTGTGTGTGTATGTGATGCATATGCAGCTCCCGCTGGTGCATTGAAGCACCAGCTGTTTCTGAGCAAGCAATAGCATGGTTTAAATTAAAGAATTTGAATTAAATGTAAGGTCAGGTACCAATGTGGGACATGTGCATACCAGTATCACAGCAGACAACTGTTGTGTTTTACTGCCCATCTCTGGTTTTCCTTATTTCTCTGTCCAGACTTGGAAGGATTTCTGTATTGAGGCATGATAACCCTTGACAAATTGTTTCATGCTACTTAGTTTTACGAAATAACCATTTTTGTTTACATGGAGCGTCTTCACTCTCTTTTGTTCTTAAGCATCTGGCATAGCTACCGGTCTCTTTGAGAGTACCCTGTAACGAAAAAGTATCTGCATTGCAGAAATGCACATGTGGATTCATTCCTACTTTGAATTGACTCACTTTGACGCTGACACTCCTCTTTCCTTGCTTTGCTCTGCTGTCTTGCTGCTCTTGGCCTGTTTGTTTGCACAAACATTGTGTATAACTGTCCTTGGGCCATGTCCATTGGGGTTAGCATCCTGGTTTAGAGGTTGGCACCATATGGAGCTGGGTGTGCTGCTTCACTCTTCCTGCTTATGGCATGTTTCTCCCCTGGGAAGAATGTGGAAGGTTAGCTCCAGTGCCATTGTAACAAAAAAATACTTCTGATGCCAAGATAAATGAGATAAGATCAAAACAGATCTAGAGTGATAAAATATCATCACTGTTGCTGAAGCTGCAGGAAAGGAAAGAGCTGCGTAGAATCCTGCTTAGCCTCCCTCACAGGGTCTCTGGAGACTTGAGTGTTCTTCTGATGGGAGCTTGTGGAAATTTACTCTTGAAATCCATGTGTTGGAATTCAATATTTTTATGAACTACTAAATATACCATCGAGAATGTATTTTTGTCTCTTACATATTTCTGATAGCTGGTGTTCCTGTACACCTGAGCATTTGCGTGACTCCTGGAGCACAGAGCCCCACTCCTGGAGGAAAAGTTGACTTCAGTGTGGCCACTGGTACTGCAGGAATTCATCTTCTTTTAACTTCTTTCTTTTTCCTTCCCTCCTCCACCTTCCCCTACTTTTGGCATTACTTTTCTTTTCACTCAGAGGCAAGTTTAGGATTGAATGAGTCAAGGTTAAATTAAATCTGGTTCACAAGCTAGTTTCTGAAATGAGTCAGCTTTAAAGTGCAAAGTGAAATCCCTCCAGAAAAATTGTTTATCACAGGCATGGGTTTGGATTGCTTCGCTTCAAGGAAATTGCTTGGGGGTGTTTTTTTTTCCTGGAGGCACAAACACAGT
>JANHGB010054084.1:0-10914 GCA_026283785.1 Coracopsis vasa
TGGTTCCATGTTTTATATAGGGCAGATTGTGGCTTCCCCCATGTGGTCTGCAGCGTGTGGGGCAGGTTGTGCCCTGGCGTGGATGGGGGGGGGGACACAGCGTGTGACCCCTCAATGGAGGCATGCGGAGGGGACACAGGGATGAGAGCGGGTCAGAGGCCCCGTCTGCTGCACGGTGCTGTGCTCATCTGCCTTTCCATGGGGTCTGCTGTAGAGCTGAGCAGCAAGTGCTGACGCGTCAGTGCTTCCCAAAGGATCCTGGCATCCAGGATCGGATGGGGGGGAAAACACGAGGCAGAAGTTGCTGGATTTAGGTGCAGGTGTGAATGCATGGAGCTGCCGAGGAAGGAATCACCTGCCCTGGAGTGAGCGGCTGGGTTCTCTCTGAGAGCAGAAGGGATCGTCCATGGGATGAGGAGAAGCCCCTCATCCATGGGATGAGGAGGAGGGGATGGGCAGGATGTGCTGGTGGTGGCACAGGAGGATCACCAAAGATGCATCCCAGTGCCTGGGGCATCCTCCAGGGGGTCAGCATGGATGGAACAGGACCACATCCAGCCACACCACTGCACATCCCTGCATCCATCCCGTGTCCCTGCCTGCTCTCCCTGTCCTCAGTGGCTTTCCACAGGCTCCAGCACAGTGTTGGGCTATTCCCTACCCTGTCTCACAGGGGATGTGCTTCCGAGATGGTTTATCCCCGAGCTGGAGGTGTTGGCTGGATGTGCTCTCCATTGAGAGAGGAGATGGAGATCCATGCATCCATGCTGGATGTGCTGCCCTGTGGTTCAGTGATGGGCAGAGCAGCCCTGCTCTAACCCGCTTTGAAAGCTGCTGTGAAGTCCAGATGAGAGCTCAGCGCAGAGCCCTGGTGTCTGCTCAGGGCTGATGAAACTTAACTCTTTGCTCCCAGTTTCTGTTTGTGTCTCTGGCCAGACCTGGATTTAGGAAGCCCGGATCCAGGGGCTGATGCTGCCTCTGCTCACTTCCCTTTTGTTCTTATCAGGCTGCTGCCGCGCTCCCAGTGCCGTGTTGTTCCCAGGCTGTGGATAACACAGAGCTGGAGGGTTGGGAAAGCTCCGGCTCCTCACCCAGAGCCTGCTTGGATAGCCCATTCCCTGAGCCAGACCCCACTGCCACATCCCAGCCTCCCGCACCCCCTTTGTGCCCAGTTTGGTTTGGTTTGGTTTCAATTCCCCCAATGAAAACACAATCAGGATCACCCAGTTTGGCTGCTTTAACTGTGGGGGACCTTTGGGAGCAAAGGGGGGGGTCTCTTTGCACCCCGACCTCGGCAAAGGGCTGCGTTATCCCTGTGCTGGGTGGCTGTGGCTGGGGGAGCCATGGAGCTGCCGGGGCTGGCATCGGCTGTGTGTGTGGGGGGGGAAACGTGGGGGCTTTAATGAGCAGAGTTAGTGCCGGGTCCCGCTGCTTTGGGCACGGCTCCACATTGATCCTCAAGCTGCTTGTGCAGCCGCTTTTGGGGGTGGTTTATTTGTCTGTCTGCTACAGCCCCATCACCACTGCATCCCTTTCCTCCCGGCACAGGAGCGCTTGTGCTTCCAGAGGCTCCATGGGATTTGGATCCGATTCCTGCCTTGCCATGGGGCTGGGGTCCCCCAGCATCCCCTCAGTGTCCCATTGCCCTGCTGTGCTGCTTGTTTTCCTCTTGGCTTCCTAAAAGGAAGGATGCCCCAATCCATCACCCGCTGTGCTCCCGGGTTTCTCTTCTACCCCCATCTCCAGGTGACCACCCCAATGGCTTGGGGAGGAGCAGGGCCATGGGGTGGTCCCTTTGCTGGTCCCCAGGTGCTGTGTGTCCTTTGCAGCAGTGCTCAGCATCCCAGGGGGATGCTCTGATG
This sequence comes from Coracopsis vasa, assembly GCA_026283785.1. Taxonomy (NCBI): domain Eukaryota; kingdom Metazoa; phylum Chordata; class Aves; order Psittaciformes; family Psittacidae; genus Coracopsis; species Coracopsis vasa. The sequence goes on from JANHGB010054084.1 coordinate 1,863, forward strand.
GGTGCTCCTGGGCAGCATCACTGGAGCCAGCACCCATCAGAGGTACCAGGGAGCCAGGGTGAGGGCTCCCCTGCTTGGAGCCTGAATGGCATCAACGAGCAGCTTCCCATTTGTCAGCTTAATTGTGAAGCGAGTTAATCCATGTATCCAATTTAACCTGTAAGGCTTTAATTAATGAGATAATGCATGGAAAAGCTGGGCAGAGGCTGGGTTTTTGTGTGGTTGCTGACCCTGGGTTATGCTGCTGCTCTGCTGGTGTGGGCTCAATGAATGGGATGGGCTGGGATGTGCCGGTCGCTCCCGATGTGGTTCCCTGGCACATTGGGGACCCTGTGGACCAGGTAAGGGGGGTGCTGGGGACACCTTGATTTGGGTGGGAGCATCACCCATCACAGGATGCACATTCACTCCATTGCGGGCACCTTCTCTTCCCTTTCCACCTCCAAATGGCTGCTCTCATCCAGCCGCTGGGGTGGGATCCTGCTGGGCCCGCTGCTGTGTGGTTAATGCTGCTCTTAATTGAGGACCATCTGCGCTGGGTAATTTAATTTTCCCTGCATCTGCAAGGTTCCAGCTTTATTTATCCACCGACCCGAGGGGTGTTTAGCTCGGGAGCATCACGTTCCTGCAACAGAGGCACTCCAGGCATCCCGCTGCAGCCCCTGCAAGGACACAGCCCAGCCAATGCCCCGGGAAGAAGGACACATAGGGGCTGGCATTGCAAAGAGCGGGGCTGTGGGGATGGATCCCTGCCTGCTCCGGCGTGGAGGGTGCTCTGCTCTATTGCCTCTAATGTTAAACTGTGCAAGGTTAAGAACAAGCCCTGAACACAGCCCCTGTCGCTGCCATCAGCCTGGCAGCGCATTTCACATCTCGGTGCATTGACAACACGTCTTTTGTCTTCGGGTGCTTGTCAGCAGTTCAGCCCCGCGGCCGTGCCTTCGAAGGGCTGGGAGTATGGGATTGAGCAGCAGCTCCTTGAAAAGTGACAGCAATTGGAAGCTGGGAAGTCTATTAACTGAGGTGGGGGGAAGGTTTGGGTGTCTGGTTGGCATGGCACTGATGGGAGTCATTGTGTGCTGCTGCAGGCAGCCCCAGCCCTTCCCACCCCTGCTCTTCCCACCTTCTCCTTGGCTCCTTACTGGTGTTTTGCACTGTGCTCAGGCGCAGGGATGCAGGCAGGGATGGAGGCAGGGATGCAGGCAGGGATGCAGGCAGGGATGGTGCACGGATGCAGGCAGGAGCTGCTGCTCTGGCTGGCTATGGCTGCGTCTCCTGCCTGCAGGAGCATCTCTGCAGCTCCGTGCCCTGAAACGCTGCTCAGCTCCATACCCAAACCCTATGGGATCCATTTCCCTCCTCCTCCTGCTCCAGCAGCACCTGGGGCCACGTGCAGCCGTTAATGAGGTCTCAGCATTCCACCCCCTCCACGGTGTAAGTCAGTTGTAATTAGTGCGTCTCCTGCTGCTGCCAGCTTTGCTGCTAATGAAGCTCCTGAAGGGGAGGTTGACGCATGAGGTGCAGCGCTGGAGCCTCAGCTTCCTCAGCTGCTCCGCAGATGTTCCGCTGTCATGGTCCATGCTCAGGGCCATGTTCTCCCTCCCTCCATCCTGCTCACAGTGACCGGGCACACTCGGAGCGTGCCCATGGTGGGGACATGGCCACATCCCTGGGTACAGCAGCCGGCAATGAGAAGCCTCAATGGCATCATCCTGGGGGGTGATGCTGGGTACCTGCATCCCGAGGTGCCGGTGCTTGGTGCCGGGTGATGTGGGATGCACAGGGATGGCTTTTGGGGTGTCTGCTGCTGTTTGCCTGGGAGGGGGTTGGTGGCACCAGAGCTGGTGGCAGAGCCTGGCTGGGAAAGGCAGGGAGCCAAATAGGATGAGGGCATCCCTGTCCATCCCATAGGGGGACAAAGCACCCCATGGGTGCTCTGGAGTCATCACCACAGCAGCAAACCCTGCCCCATCCTGGTGCACCATTCCCTGGCCGTGTTTTCATCCCATCCTACTGATTATTGTGCTGATTCCTGTGGATCTAAGCAGGCAAATCAATCTCTTCCCTGCTCCTTCCCCTGGGACCGCTGGATCTTCGGGATTGTGTTTGACGAATGTGGTGCAGCGCATTGGACTGGCAGATGCTCTGGGACATGGTCTGGATCCATCCCCTGCCCTTGTTAGCCAGGACAGCGCCCAGAGGCGCACTGATGGGCTCCCCATCCGCACAACCCCTCTCCCCCTCCTCCTTCCCACCTTTCCTGCTGAAACCAAGCAAAAGAGGGAGGGAAAAACAACAGAAACCAGCGCTCACTGGGGGGAAATGGGCACAAGCAGCAGGGAGAGGAGTTATTTGGAAGCTGCTGACTGCATGCGGGGTGCTGGGCCCTGTCTCCTGCAGGCCATTCGGTTGGGATGCTGGTGCTCATTAGTTTACTGCCAGAGGTCCCCAGCCCTCCCCGCACACCAGCTCAGCCGTGCAGGCACGGGCAGTGAGGTACCCAAACAGCAGCGGGTGCAGGGGGTGATCTTTGGGCTGGGCCGCAGTGAGAATGGCTCCAACAGGGGCTGGGGTGAATGGATGTGGGTTAAAAAGCAGGGAGAGGAGATCAGGCAAGGGGTTAGGGGGGGAAAAAACACTGGGATGTGGGGCTGGGTGCCCCTGTCCCCTTTGGGGTCCCGCACGTGCTCACCCCTCACCGTCCTCTCTCTTCTCTTTCAGAACAAGGTGCTGACGGTGGATGGGGTGAAGGTGAAGCTGCAGGTACGTCCCCATGGTCCCAATGGGTGTTTGGGGCTGAGCAAAGCCCCTCAGCAGAGGAGCACCCCAGAAGCAGGGTCCCCATCTCCATCCTTTGCTGCTGCATCTCCCAGGCTTGTGAGCCCTTTTGGCTGCTCTGCCCCATCGGCAGGAGCCTGCTCTGGTGACGTGCAGGAGATTCCATGTCCCTGCACAGCCGGAGCTGCTCCAGCCCCCCAGAGACCTCCCTGTTTCCCTGATCCCTCTGCCCAGAGCTCTATAACACCATTAGTGCTGATCCCCTCCCTGCCCTCTGCAAGCACACCGCTGCATTAAGAACTGATGAATTAAATCAGTGGGTCCCCATGCATCCATCTGCCCGATGGATTTTCCCATTAAGGAGCACGCTGGGAGCCCTTTGCCACGCACCATTATCTCCACACACTGAGGAGCTGGAGGTGATGCTGCAGCATCGATCGCACTTGACATCTTCCTTGTTACTGGCCCTGGAAGCAAAAGGATGAAGGAGCCTCTTGGGGATGCACCATGGGGGTTCGGGGCTGGGTTTAGGAGGGTCCCTCGGGGCAGTTCCAGGTTCTGACTGATCCCTCTGCTCCATTCTGCCCTGCAGATCTGGGACACAGCGGGGCAGGAGCGCTTCCGCAGCGTCACACACGCCTATTACCGGGATGCCCACGGTAAGCACGGGTCCTGCTGGTGCCCCCCTGCTCTGTGGCTCCCTCCCAGCTGTGATTCCAGGCCAGGGGAGTTGGGAATCACCGGAGTGGTTCCCCATGGGAAGCAGCCTCTGCGTGCCGAGGTGCAGACACCGGGAGCCCAAGGTGTATTTTACATAGGGGGCTCGGTGATGCTGTAGCACCATGTCCCCATGTGTGACCTGCAGCAGGGCCCTGGGGACCGGTGCAGAACAGGCTCTGCCCCACTATGGCACCGGCACTAACGAACCACTCCTGTCTCCACAGCCCTGCTCCTGCTCTACGATGTCACCAACAAAGCATCATTCGACAACATCCAGGTACAGCAGCACCCCCAGGCCCCCCGTGATGGGCTGGGGGTGGTTGTGGGTCGGCCTGAGCTGCAGGGGATGGTGTTGGTGGTGTGAACCGTGTCCAGAAGGGCTGTGGTTGGTGCTGAGCTCCTGCCTGGTGGGGTCTGCCCATGAGGGCACCAGGGTGCAAGCAGAGGAGGTTTCCCTTCAGTAGCACATAAGAGGGGTGACGGATTCAGTTGAGCACCAAATGAACGCTGTGTGTGATCACAGCAGCGCTGGTACATGGGCACAGGCAGCTTTACTGAGCGAGATGCTCCCTCATCTTCCTCCTCTCCTTTGGGCCCCAATGGGTCAGGTTTGGGCACTGCGCTGCCCCATCTACCCTACTGCCAAACCCAGGCAGAGGAGAGGGTCCCATCCTGCTGCGTGCTCCTCACCCTGCAGCCCTGCCCTTCCCGATGGGTTTTGGGGGGTCCCTTGTGCTGCTCGAGTCTGTCCCCTCCTCACGGAGCTGATCCCACCCTTGGGTGCTTCAGGGCTCTGTTAAACCTGATCTTTGCTGTCCCCCCTCCCTGTGGGTGCTGGGGCCACCTCCACCAGCGCTGCAGAGCCCCGGGCAGCGAGCCCTGCACAGCAGGATGTGATCGCTCATGTCCTGGACACGTCGCACGGTGCATGGTGAGCAGGCTCCGAGCTGGCAAACACACCCTGTGCCCGAGGTGCCAGGAGGCACCGGCACCCTGAGGTGCGGAGCTGTGACCCTGCGGGTCCTGCACCCCCCCCGGCCATGGGTGCCTGGAGCTGGCCCCGCTCTGGAGCATCCTCCTGTTGGCAGCCCCGTTCCTGCCACCCCTCTGTGCCCACAGGGCGCATCCTGGCACCCTGCTCCCATCTCACCAGCACTGGGGATGCTTCCTGCAGGCTGGGGTGGCCAGTGGTGGCATTGGAGCTGGGTGGTTCTGGGAGAGGTGTCTGTTACTGGGTGTAATGGAGTGTGAGTGATGGTGGGTAATGGGGCTGGGGCTGTGATCCTGCAACCAGGCAGAAAATCACTTGGAGGTTTGATGCTGCTGGGTGATGTGGCCCCATCTGCAGCATCAGCCCCATGGGGACACGGGAGGGACATCCATGGGGTACTCATAGCCCCAGCAGGGAGGAATCAGCACCCAGGGCTATTGTGAGGTGCCAGAAGGGAGCTGAGGGTGTTGTTATGAGGGACTGAGTGTCCCTTGGACCAGCACATCCATGGAGCTGAGTGCACTGAGCCCAGATGGGGTGTGATGGGGACCAGGGGCTGTATCTGCATGTGTTAGGCTCTAACCCTGGATCACCCCCCTCTTCCCTGGGTGCTGATGCAGGATGCTGCTGGGTGAGCATCACCCATCGGTGCTGGGAGCCGGGGCACGAGCTGCAGCAGCGCTGCCCACCCAGCAAGAGGCTGCTCACACCGCAGGGTCAGGGATTCCAGGGAATTAGGGCAGGTTTGATTGGATTAGTGTGGATTTGAGGGCAGGGAAGGCGTCCCACGGCTTGGGGAGGCAGGGTCAGCCCCGTGCCGGGATGAGAGCACTGGGCACAAGGGACAGCACGTGCAGGACACGGGCACAGGGCACATCCTGGAGCAAACCCTTATCCTTATCCTTACCCTCCAAAAGGGGAGTTAACCTTAACACCTCAGCTGAGGTTTAGGTCCTGCAACCACACGGGAAGAGGCAGCTCCTCACGCAGGGCACTGCCGAATCCCTGCCTGCAGCTCCTGCCTGTTTCACATCCATCCTCCTCCTCCCGAGCTGTCGCTGACCCCCGGCTGTGTCCCTGCAGGCCTGGCTGACAGAGATCCATGAATACGCACAGCAAGACGTGGTGCTCATGCTCCTGGGAAACAAGGTGAGCGCAGCCCCATGGCATCCTCTTCCTCCCGTGATGGTCCTGTGATGGAGATGTGCTGCAGCCACAGGCAGGGACCGCAGGGGGGTGTCAGGGTCCATGGGGATAACAGTTTGGAAGGACCAGGACCTTCCAAACCACCCCAAATGGCTCCTTGCTGCTGCTGTTTGCAGGTGGATTCAGCCCAGGACCGAGTGGTGAAGAGGGAAGATGGAGAGAAATTAGCCAAGGTACATGAGGACTGGTGCTGCTGGTGGCTCCTGCTCCGATGGGGATGTGTGAGCGCACATGCAGATGTACCCCATGAACCGAGTAACGGGAGACCAGCCTGGCCCCAAATACCTCTGGGAATGCTTCACTGTGCTCTCCTCTTCCTCCCCATCTTCCTCCTCTAGGCTTGCACTGATGTTTTGAGCTTCTTTGCCCTCAAAACCAGTTCAAGGTTGTGTAGGAGATGCCTGAGCTGTGGGTCCTTGATCAGCTTTTCCTGCCCAACACGTATAGCTCCTGCCCCAGGGCAGGGTATTGGCTCCTCTGACAGGAACCAATGTTGGCCGGGTCTTGGTGCAAGCTGGGAACCCTCAGGAATATCCCAGATGATGTTTCTGACCCCCTGTGTCTTTTCCCATAGGAATATGGAGTGCCCTTTATGGAGACCAGTGCAAAAAGCGGCCTCAATGTGGAATTAGCATTCACAGCCATTGCAAAGTAAGTGGTGGCTGTGCTGGGCACTGGGGCAGGGGCTGGAACTGGAGGAGCTTTAAGGTCCCTTCAACCCAAACCACTCCATGAGTCTATGATGGAGACCGAGCCGAGTTCAGGCAGCCCAGAACCTAACGCGGATCCCTCTTCCCGCAGGGAACTGAAGCACAGATCCATGAAGCTGCCCAACGAGCCCAAATTCAAGCTCCACGACTACGTGAAGAAGGAAGTGCGAGGCTCGGGCTGCTGCAGGTCCTAACGCGCCCGGCGCCGTGTACAGAGACTCATGCAAGTGCTCGTGCGCCGCGCTCTGCCTGTGGCCAGTGTGTGCATGTCTGTCTGTCCGTCCGTCTGTCCTGTCCCTACCTGCCCGCGGGGTGAGCTCACACACGGGAGCCGCAGGAAAAGCTCGCTGGGATGCTGAGCCATGTGCCAGGCGCTGCTTCCCAAACCCCCATCGCATCCATTGGCATTCCCGGTATGGATGGGAGGTGGGTGCTTGGGAAGGGACCAGGATGGGTAAACCCGGTCGTCTCCATCCCTTCAGCAGCAGCCAGGAGCTTCTTTGACATTAGTAAGAATCATGGTGCGACCAAGGGGAACAAACACCTTCTCCCCACCGACATCCAGGTAGGAAAAGGTCCTGAATTCCCTTTTCTTTCGCCATGTACCTGGAATTCTGCTGTTCAGAGCCCTGGGGCACACAAGAAAGACTGGTTTGGAGGCAACTGTTTTTGTAGTTATGTCCATCTGCCCATCTTTTACGTGGTGTAAAACACAACGGAGGTTTGCCCTCTGCCCTGCAGAAGAGCTTCCCTGTCTGAGTAAGCTCCTGCTCCCCTGTGTGTTGTACAGAGATCTCCTGGGTGTCTCTCTGTTGGGTAAAGGCTTTGGTTCTCTCATTCTGCCGTTCCTAGTACTTTAATGGAGAAGAAATCCAACGCATTGCAGCTTGTTTTAAATGCCTTCATGTGAGTGCAACAACGCTTTGATACCTTCAAAGTTCTCTTGGGACAGCTCTCTCTTTTACCGAAGCAAGCTGGGGGCAATGCTGCAGGCCTGGCTTTTACAGGCTTCAGGCTCTCCTGCCCGCTCCCTTCAATGGGCTCCTCACCCCTTGGGTCTGTGTCAGGCTTTTGGCTTTTTTTACTCATAAAAAGCTGCACTTCTAAGTCCAAATCTGACTGGAGATGAAGAGCTCGGCCTCTGGCCCTTCTCCTCTTTGCAAATTGCATTTCCCTGCACTGCCCTAAGTGAACCATATGAAACAACACAACCCATCCATCCCCAACACAACTCCAGCCACTCGCTGCTCGGGTGACCTTCATCAGCCTGTCCTACATGGAGCTGCTGATCTATTGTGTCCCTGCCTGTGGCAGGGGGTTGGAACTGGATGAGCCTTAAGGTCCCTTTGACCCAAACCATTCCATGATTCATCTCACAGCCGCCTCCGTTCTCATTCCGTTTAGCACATCCCTGTCCCCAGTGCCCCTCGTTGCACAGACACAAAGCTACAGGGAGTCTATAAGCAGTGGTATTCATCATGCTCCCATCAGGCTGCCTGCCTTCTCCCAGGGCAGAACAGTCTTCCATCTATCTTGCTGTCTTGAAGAAGGAGCTGTCAGCTCTTAACTTCTTCAATGTGGGACCAAAACCAGTTTAAAAACTGATTTAAACAAGAGAGATGTAAATACTGCCCTTTGGAGTGCTTTAACTAAGCCAGCTGGGAGCTAACTCTGCTACAGCAAACACATCCCAACTGCCTTTGAGGGGCTACACCTGCACCCTAAGGCAGACTCAGCCCCCAGCATTCCCAGCCGCAGGTTCCCGCTGTAGGACTGGTCTCCCATGGGCTGGGGTTTGATTTTCCATGGGCCATTACTGCCACCAAGCGATGAGGAATCCAGTGCTGGGTGCGCTGCAGGAGCAGAGCACTCGGCCGCACACATCCCCGTGTTCTGCTGCCTCCTGGTTACAGCTTTGGTTTCATTCCTGTTAATAAAGTTTTTTAATGACCCCTCTGGCTCCAAAGGGATCTGATTGTCCAATGGACACGCCTGCACTGGGGAATCACACACAGCTCATTCCTGAGCCCATCTTGAGTGTGCAATCACCAGCACCAGCTCGGGTGCTCTGTGTTATCTTAATCTGGCTACTGCCATTCCAAATGTTTATATAAATCCATTAGCAACAAGAGAAGGGATAAGGGAAATCTTCATCAGCAGGAGCACCATGACTGATGTCTAACCTGATCTTTCACAAGGTGAGCTGCTCAGTGGATGGTGCCTTACCTGGTCTCCAGTAAAACCTTTGCTTTCCACAGCATTCTCCTGGAGAAACTGGCTGCTCCTGGCTTCGATGAGCATATTGTTCGCTGGGTAAAAAGCTGGCTGAGCCCAGAAAGTGGTGAGAATGGAGTTAAGCCCAGTCAGGGGCTGGTCACAAGTGGTGCTCCCCAGGGCTTGGTGTTGGGAACAGTTGTTTAATGTCTTAATTAATGATCTGGATGAGGGCATTGAGCACACTGCAAGACCTTGAGGTGCTGGAGTGGGGCCAGGGAATGGAGCTGGTGCAGGGCCTGGAGCACAAGTGTGATGGGGAACGGCTGAGGGACCTGGGGAGTTCAGTCTGGAGCAGAGAAGGCTCAGGGGGGACCTGATCGCTCCCTACAACTGCCTGAGAGGAGGATGGAGCCAGGAGGGGGCTGGGCTC
>JANHGB010054085.1:2121-17318 GCA_026283785.1 Coracopsis vasa
TACACGGGGGAGGGAGGGAGGCAGCGAGCGGTCCGGCGAGCCGAGTGGTGCGGAGCCCGCCGAGCAGGTAGGCGCTGCGGCTGCCCGCTCTGGGGGAGTGGGGCGGGCTTGGTCTGGCCTCCTTCTGCTGGGCCTGGAGGCTCCGATCCCCTCGGCACGGGGGGCTCGGCGGTGCTGTGCAGGGGGCTGGAGCCGGAGCCGGTCCCGGTGGGGGTCTCGGCTGCGGGGACTTCCCAGGGGCTTTCCGCGGAGCGGGGAGGTTCTGCCGCGGTTGGTGCAGCCGATCTGGGGGGCAGCACCGGGGAGACTCCCGGCTCCTCTCCCCTTCTTTCCCCTTCTTTCCTTTCCCCTTCTTTCCTTTCCTCCCGGGGGGTAGCTGTTGCCAGGGTCGTGGGCAGCCTCTCTGGGGCCACGTCCCCATTGCTCACACGTATACCCGTTCAGACTGAAGCTGGTGGTGAATTTTGACCCTCTTGTGTAGCTGGTGTATGGCCTAAAAGGAGAGGAATAATCATTGCCAGGTGCAGCACACCTGGGGCAGGATGAGCCCCACAGGCAGGGTGCCATATCGCTGTAAAGCGGTTTCAGCAGGCTGAGTGTGCCTCAGGTCAGGCAGTGCTGCTGCCTTCATCAGGACTCTGCCTTCATTGATGCTAAGATGTTTATTAGGTGCTTCTGGAGCAGTCTTACCCTTGTTACAGCTACAGAAAGCTGGTACTTGCCCATCCTGCTCTGTATCTCCTCTTTTTTTCTCCCTCCCTTTTAAGATGCTGAGGAAGAGTTCAGAGTAGTGCTCCCATTTCAACAGCTGGGTAGGTGCTGGCTGTGGATTGCCTTGCAGTGTGACTGTTGAATCTGTTGATACAGGGATAACGGCTTGTTACAACCCAGGCATGTGGTTTCTGCCCCAGAGTGTAACAGCTCTGCTGTGTATGCTTTAATGTGCAATTGAGCACTCACTACGAAAAAGAGGGGGGAGGAAAAGAGCAACCATCCTGGAATCTAAATGTTGGCTTCAGTAAACTGTGAAGCTGGGTGAGGATGAAGTGTTCCTACGTCTTGGACCAGCTCTAGCATTTCCATCTTGTGCATGAGATGAGAGTTTGAGGCTAATTTACTGTCTGTGCAAGGGAGGGACAGGCTGTCTTGCTGCGGTGCTGTGGGAGCTGGTGGCTGGGGAGAAGAGCAGCTCTTGGAGACATTTGTGCTGCTGTTGGCAATAGAGGCTTGCAGGGATATAACCCATCGCAGTGCTAGTGAAGCCTCACCGGTGTGATTCTGCGCAAGCGAGGATGCACAGCTGGAGAGTGCGGTCTCGACATCTGACATCAGTGATACTTCCTCTCCACACAAGATGGTTTTTAACTTTCTCAGGCGCCTTGGGCTTGAGGAAAATCCTCTTCAAAGCCTGACCTGTGAGCCTGCTGCTCTGAAGCTTGCTCGCTGCATGATAACCAATAAGTAGAGGCATGTGGTTAGGATCCTTTTGGTGAGCCATAAGGTACAAGAGTGAAAACAGTGCTCTGAAAGTCTAGTGAGAGGAGCGGTCTTGATAGTGTGCTGATGTCAAGCATATGACAAGCTGTAATAATGACACATTACTTGGATCTTACGAAATACTTCACAAGAACTAAGTGGGAAGAAAGTGTTACTGGGGGAGAAGGGCACTGTTGGTGCAGTCAGTGACCTGTTCTGCAGTGTTGCTGCATGAGTAGTGGCAGTCCTGCCAGTGTCTCATCACCAGACCTCTTTGTGGTTGGTACAGTGGGGTGGTTTTTAACATTCACACTTGTTTCTGGTCTTTTGGCTGCAGCAAGAACTCCCACACATACAGTTGTGCTGCTTTTAAAAAGAAAGAGAAAGAATCCATTGCTCATACTGGGCTGCCACATGAGTAAAAAGGACCTTTGCCAACTGCTCTGCAAGCCAATGTGTGGATTTGGAGTGGTTTAGGGAAGTGAGTAGCTTCTTCCCACTGCATGTCCCTTCATTTAACACTCCTTGCATAGAAGGATCTTGCTTCCAGTATAGCTTTGAGTAAAGCTATACTTTTTACTCTCAGTAAAGCTTTCAGTGGAGCCTCTATGGGCTTGAAGCCCTCTTGGCCTGGGTTTCTCCACCCTTGCTGAGGGCTCTGGGGATAGCTGGGGCAACATCTGTATCCCTGTGCTGCAGGGCAGGGGTGGTTGGGTGAAGCCCTGCAGTGTTTGCTCAGCTTCTTACCTGCCTATGACGGAAATAGAGCAAGATGCAAGCTCAGTGCCTGGAGAAAGCCCTCCCCCCGGGCAATCTCTGTCCTGCTGCATGGAAGCTCCTCCCTTAAGAGGATTTAGCAGCTTTAATGGTGCAGCTCGTCTGAACTCTCTTCATTCCTGTTATTGTCTCTATTTTAGTTCTCAGGGGGGACAGGCAGGTGTAGTGTGACCTACAACCGTAAGCTGGTGCAGGAGATGCTCTAACAAGGCCTTCCAACAGCTCCATGGAGGTTTCCTGCCCCCAAGACAATCTCTGCTTCAAACTCCATGAAGTGTGTGTGTGTATGATCATATGAAATTCCTTATCTGACTGTAGCTGAGGAAAGGTTTTATCCCACTCCTGTATCGCCATGTCCTTGTGTTACAGCTGTAAGGCAGCAGGGGACCATCCAGGACTGCAGATGTTCATCCAGGAGATATTTAAATCAGAGAGATACAGGTGGGAGTTTTGCAGACCTCTGGTAACCACAGACCCTGAGGTGCTTTCCTCAAACCATGGCTGTGGTTCCTGGTGTCCCCTGGCACTGTTACAGCAGGAAGCACACAGCAGAGGCAAAAAGGCACTGCACTCGGGCAGCGATGGCACAGGATCTGTTACAGGAAAGCCAGGGTGATGCTGGGAAGTGGACCATGCCCCATGCTATCTGAAGTGGTTATTACTGCTTCACTTTAATGGTGTGGGTGGTGTGTCAGCCACTTTCTTCCTGGTTTCCTTTCTGTTTCTGCTCACTGGTGAATGGGAGGACTCAGGCCAAGGTTGAGTGGCTTGGAAAGCTGGAGGAGGTAGCAATGCTTCAGCAAGGGATGACCGGAGCCTCAGTTCTTCACTTCTTCAGTTTCCTCTTTGGAAAAACTTGTGTGCATCAAAACTAACTTCTTATTGCCAGGAACTCTGGCCCTCACCCAGCGTGCTTTAACTTCACCTCTCTAAAATAGGAGCATGACATCTGCATCCCCTTCTTTTCCTTCATTGCCTTCGTTTGTTTCTGAACATGGATCATGACATCCTGAGATCTGGGGTCCTTATGTACAGTAAAGGATGAGCTGGGGCCCATTAACCTTGCCCCCTGCCAGCAGTTGTCAGCTTTGTTGGCCTAGGAAATAAACTGTGCTCTTGCAATGATGATTCTGTGGGAAGAATGTGGGATTGGAGCTTTTCATGGACAAATGATTAATGACATGTACATGAAGGTAGGGAGCTGCAGTGGTTACCTAACCCCTTCTGTCTCTTCCTGGCTCATCTGTATTTTTTTAAGGAATGAAATGGAGGAAAGCCTAGAAATCACAGGCTCTGTTGGCATGGCAAAAGGAATAATACAGGAGATGCAGCCAGCGCCAGCAGTTCCTTGATGGTTGGTCAGAGCCTGTTTGCTGAAAGCTCTCTGCTTTATCAGGGGTTGGAGACACTGAAGCAGTTAATGGCAGTCTTGAACCTAGACAGGGTAATAAGTGAAGCGCAGGGAGCTGCATGCTGGAGAGTGCTTAAATCACTGCTTGCCTGCTCTGACAGACTCAGAGCGAGCCGATTTTCTGGAAGAAAGATGAGGCGTTACTGTGGGCAGCTCGGAAAGGGACCGCCTGGTAGGTGACAGCAGAGAAAGGGAATAAAACAGGAGCCTGTTGGGATGGAGACAGGGAGCAGACACTGCCAGCTCAGTGCCCAAGCCTGTGTCCTCTTGGACACAGTAGGGAAAGGGAGGCTGGGTGGTTCAGAGCTCATTCAATGTACAGAGGAGAAAGGGAAGGAGACTGGGCTGAAGGCAGGCTTTCTCCTGCGGGAAGAGGCACATACACGGGCTGTCTGGCTGACTGCTCTAGTTCTTTTATCTCCTTGATGGAGCTTTAGAACTGGGACAGCACCATTAAAAGCAAGTTAAATCAAAGCATGGTGTGTGTGCTTAATTTCCAAGGCTTGCTGCTGAGGCAGGAGCTCAGGAGCTGGGAAGATCTCTCTCTCCCGTGCCACCAGGAGCCCTGCACATAGGCAGGAGACTGGTGCATAAGGATGCTTCTGGGCTGCAGCTTTAGTTTCTCTGCAGCACAGTGTGAGCAAATAGGTGCATCACAAAAACGCTTTACCTTTTACTGCAAAATTGCTGCTGGGCTGTAAGCACATCACTGATCTCTTCCAGTATGATGATAACCCCAGGCTATGTGTACTTGGGAGATGCTGGTCTGGGGCAAGTTATCCATGTTAAGATATCCAGTAGCCTGGAGGTTTCAAATTATATAATGGAGAGTTCCCCTTGTAGGCAGCACTAATTCTGCTTCAGGGAGATCTCTTGTATGCCAGCAAGGGAAGGGACGAGCCATCAGAGCTGCAGCTGTGGACCTTGAGCCAAGCTGAGCTGCCCATCACTGGAGTCAGGGACTTGGTCATTTCTGCTGCTGCTCCCATCCATGCCAGATTGGGAAAGAGGAGGGAAAGTACCCAGCTTACAGGGATTTGCATAGCAGGGCCCAAATTTGCTGTGAAGCTCCCTGTTGGGAGCAAATGAGGCCATTTCCCAGAGCTGCCTTGGAGAAGGGCTTACAGTCACTGGATGTGGCTGTGTCCTCCACCAGCAGCTTCCTTTGGCCACTGCCTCTGTGATCCATGAAGTCTGTGTGCCCTCACTGTTATGGGGTCAAGGGGCCACATGGAAGCTCTATGCCCTCAGCTCCTGCTGTCTGTCTGGTTTTAAAAGCAAACCACTCCAGGACCTTGATTGTGCTGGGGCTGCCATGGCACAGGTTCCAGTGAGGTTCCTCTAGGTGTTCTTTGCCTCAGGATCACGACCTGTGCTGCGTTGGTGCAGGGCTTCAGGAGCAGCACATTGAGCAGATGTGGAAGTGGCATCCTACCACTCGGCTAGGACTGCAAGGGTTGCTGCCATCATCCCATAATATGAGAATATGCAAAGCCTGGAGCTGGCATGTCTCCTGTGGTAGATGATTAGCAGCTTGGTTGGGAATCAGTTGTGGAGTCTTAACTAGAGGAGCTCAACTATTGCACAGAATGGCTCAGTGCTCTGGTTAGACCTTTGCAGGGAAGTTTCTCTACCCTCCGTGGTATTTCAGTTTCTAGGTACTCGAGTCTTAGATGCTAAAATATCTATGTTGGGAATGTCTTACTCCCTTTCTACTAGATTTTTGTTCCCATTTTCTCCTTGGTCCTGCAAATGGCTTCTTTAACTTGGGATATATGTGGACAGAAATTGAAGAGAGATTCTGTATTCAGCAGTGTCAGGATCAAGTGATTTTTTGGACTTTGGACCCCAGAGCTAACATGCCTGCTTTTGAAAGGCACCATGTGGACTGCTCTGCTCCTCTCCTTTCTGCTTGTAATCAATTTGTAGAGTACTCTGCCATTCTGCCTGGTGTGATGATAGAACACCACCTCTCAGTTATAATCATGCATTGGTTCTGGGGCTTGTTTCATGCTGGTGGTGTGGTGCAATCAGAGCATCCTGTGAAGCTGGTCATGTGTCTGTATGTGTGTCAGTGTGGACTGAAGCTGTTGGTGATGAGTCAGTCTTGAGTGGCTTTGCTGGAACGTCCTCAACTTCCCAGTGTGCTTTACTGAGTAAACTGTCTCCTTTCCCCTCGCTCCTGTTCTTCTGTGTCTTGTGATCACAGAGCTGGGCTCCCTGGTCATACAGAAGTGTTGATCCAGGTTACTGTGCTTGACTTGGACTGAGGACACTGCTGGTTATCAAGGCTGTTTCCCCTCTGCTGTTGCCTCAAGTTTTGCATTGCCCAAGCAGAGATTGAGAACTATTTTGCATCATTTGTATGCTTGAAGAAACTGGGGCTTAAAAGGCAGGCAGCAGTTCTATTTATGCTCATCTCTGAAGTCTCTCGGAGGGTGGGGGGAATGAAATCCACCCAGACAAAACCCAGCTCTCTGGATTGAATGTGCTTTCCCAACAGTCTAAGAAGCTGCTGGGCTCTTCTTTGCATTCAGGTCCCTTTCTAATGCAGGCTTGCAGAGACACTACACATGGAATAACTAAAGAGCCCTCTGAGTCGTGCAGTAAATCTGCCTATTCCCAAAGAAAGCTCTTTTAATTAGAGGAGACTTCTGCTCCACAGCTGCTGTGCAGGACAGTGCTGGACCACTGCTGTGTGTGAGATAAGGTAAAGGCACACAAGGGGTTGCTCCCAAAGGGTTTGCTGCACTTCCCTTGGGACAGGAGTGGAAGGGGAGGCTGCAGGTTATAACAGAGGTCCTTGAAGGCTGGTGGTGAGATAGAAAACCCCAAGCATCCTGCTTGCAAGCCCCAGCCCCTCTGTGGAACTTTCTATAGGAGATGGCTGCTCCCTTGCACCAAAGCTGATAACACCTTGCCTGAGAGCAGCTGAAATAGGGGTGGTTGTGTCTGCTCCCAAAGGGTGGGAGGTGGTACCAGTGCCTGATGTGAGGGGAGTCAGAGTTTCCTCTTGCCCTTGGTCCCTGGGGGTGGTGTTGTGACTTGTGGCTTCCTGGAACAAACCTGAGGTGGCCAAAATGCTGCTGCTGAAACCACATGGGAATTCATGTCAAAAGCTGCATCGAACTGGCTGCAACCTCAGCAGAAAAGGCTATTCCAAGGGAGGGCTATTTTGAGGAACAGCAAGCAGCTTTAATGGGCAAGACCTCAGAGGCTCCTTTAATTTGCTGCTGCAGTCCTGTTGGTGGTCTCAGAGCCTGGGTGTCTGCATTCATTTCCAATCCATCATGCTACAGCTTCAGAGGCTGCTGTGGCGGTGGTAAAGCAGCAAGTTCCTGCTTTGCATAGCTTCAGGCAGATGGGAAACCTCTTCCTAGCCCAGCTGTCAGCTACAAGCAAGACCTACCAGCGTGTATACAAGTGGATGGCCATGCACCCGGTGTTATCCCATGGGAACCTAAACAGTTGCTCCTTGTTTGCCCAGAAGAGAGACAGCTTTCTCCACAGGGTGTTTGCTGTCAGGAGGAGCAGCCTGTGTGGCAGTGTGAGCTGAGCCGGGTCAGCAGTTGTGTTACTGCAGTGCTGGCTGATGGGTACTCCTGTGCCCAGGGTCTTATGAGCCCTGCAGTGTGTGGCTCTCTATATGGCAGCCATCCGTCAGAGGAGGAGCAGGCAATGGGGCTTTGCAGGGCTGGGTTTCAAGCTGCTGCATAAGGAGGTGGGCACAAATCCTTAGGGGCAAAGGAACCCTTGTGTCTCAGCCATAACCTGCTGAGGTAGGATGCATGAGACCCCTTGCTGTAATTTGATGTCATTAGTAAATATGGCTTCATTAAAACTTGTAGAACTGATGTGATGTAGAAGTCTCTGGAGAGTGGGCTGTGAGGGAAAGAGCACAATGTGGTGGGACAGAGAAGGGAAAAAGAAGTGTCTGCAGCCCTATTAAGTAATCTTAGCTTGAATCATGATTTACTGATTAAAGGTGATACAACCCTGCTCTATTTCCTCTCTGAAATGGCAGCATTTGTCTCTGCATCGAGGCCTATCTTTGTAAATCAGTTTTTCTGGCTAAAAGTTCTTTCTTGTTAAAACAAATACCTCTGAACTACTCCATTTCCATCTCATTCTTCTAACATCACTCCATCAAACAATCCCCTGGAATATTCGTGCTCCAAGTTTAGAAAAGGAGACCCTTTCAAGAAGGTAGAAGAGGCCACCCAGCCTCCTTGGTCCATGTTCAGCTGAACCCATCCTCCAGACCACTGTGTGTAAGTCTCTAGGCTCCAAGGAAGCCTCTCCTGTTCCCAAAACAGACCCAGCTTTTCAAAGTCTTACTGTCTGTTTTAACTGCCAGATTCCTGGGGAACGGATCCCATATGTCTGTTCCTCTTGGCTTGAAGCAGCCCTGTCCATACCCTCTGCATGTGGTGCTTGGAAGGATGGATTGATTGTTTTCTTCTTTTTTTGGATGGTGGTTGGTGGAGGGAGGGATCTTAACTGCAGATGGCAGGTCTATAAGTGACTAATGTTCTCCCATTGCTCCAATTAAACCTGCTGGGATTACCTGCACTGATAATGGGGCAAGTAGCAGTCTGCCTTGGCCTCCTCCTCTTCATAGCAAGGAAACCAGAAGGTTTGGAGCATCTCTTCCAGCTGGATAAGTGTTTTCTAGAGGGACCTTTTGTTTTCCAGCTTTGTCTGCTGAGATTGTGAATGGGAATGAAGCTGGGGATGAAGTGGCTTCACTGCAGCTTCTGTAGCAGCTTGTGCTGTGTTATTTCTGCTCCTGTCAGTGCTGCCCTTTACTGCTGTATAATGCAGCTTTATTTTCTTCCTCCTGTAGGAAGAGCCTGGAGTAAGGAGACTGCTCAGCGAAAGTGGAAGGAAAAGGTGCTAGACAGTGCTGTCATACATCTCTTAGACTGTACAGCAGCCCTGTCTGGCATTGACTATTCCAGAGGAAAGCATGGAATTGCTTCTGATTTGCATCCTCATGGTGCTCAGACAGTGAGGGATTTGACTGTTGTGGCCAGGTCATGCCCATCAGCAGCCTGGTCTAGTGGAAGGTGTCCCTGCCCATGGTGTTGGAATCAGATGAGCTTTAAAGTCCCTTCCAAACCAAACCATTCTATGATTCTGTGTTATTGGAGGGGGAAGATGTGGTTGCAGGTGGGTGTTTTTCAGTAGAAAGGAATGACTCAAAACATCTGCGCCCTAAACTCTTGTACTTAAGGGCTTTTCTTCCCCTTCTGCCCTCTCTAAGTCATCATTTTGGAAAGAGAGACTGCTTGAGACAGAGTCCCTTCCTCTGAAGCTTTTTATAGCTCTGGCTTTCCCTTTTCATTCATGCCCGCTGGTAGAGTCAAGTGGTAACTGTGGTGTGAAACTCAGGATGTTGTGAAATGCTCATCCTCAGACTGTGACACTGCTCATCATGCCAGTGAGCAGACCAAGCTCCAGTGGGACCCTGGGATGGTCTGATGGGAAGTAAAGCTTCTTCTAGGGTAGAGGTTAGGTCCGGCAGTAACCTTTGGTGGCTGTGGCACTGCTGGTGTGTGAATGGCTCCTTACCATGGAGTCCATTGGGTTTAGAGACCCCTGGCTTAGCTACCCCCATCTACTTGTAGCAAATGGGTTTGCTGAGTTGCTTTCCTTGTCTTCTGTGATATTTGTGTCTGAGAGAGACTATGAGATGCTTTGTGTGAGGATCTTGCAGGAATCCTGTACTTCTGACTTTGGGTACTGGCAGATTGTAGAGTGAAGGGCCCATGGTTATGGTAGGGCAGACCCTGTTGAAGAGAGGTCCCTTCCAACCCTAACAAATCTGTGATTATTACAGCTGCTGATCTGTGGTCTTCTGCTCCAGAATCCCATGTAACAGTGCCAGCATACTAACAAGGGAACAGCAGTGGTTCAGTAGCCACGGGCATACAGACAGCTGGTAAACGGCGAGGGGGCTGCAATAAGCAAATGCTGTATTTGGCAAAAACAAGATTCCTGGGATTACAAATAGCAAAGGGGCTGTTTCTGTGAGCAGGCCAAAAGATGCCTCCCTTTATGGGCTGAGGCATTATTCTGTGCCAGAAGGACTTCTGTGACTTTCCAATCATGCTAGGTCTGCAGTAGTATTCCAGCTCTGCTTGTTCTGTGGGGCTAAAGGGTCGAAGCCTCTGCTTCTAGAGATCAGTGCCTTGTTATCAGCAAAGGAACTGATACAAAGCATGATTAAAGTAGACTAATGGCCTGTCTCTTCTCTTGTTTGAGCAAGCAGACTTAATTCTACATCTTCACAACCATTTGGAGTTACAAGCCAGAGGTGTCTGCTTTGTGGTGTGAGTTGTGGGTTGTTTGGTTTATTGGGTTTCCTGTTGCTTTTCTTCCTTTCTGCCACTTAAAATCCTGTCGATGGGCCCTAGGTGGAATAGGCCTTGGGCGCAATCCTGCTGCCAGAAGACACTTCCATTCTGTGGGCTGGTGCCAGGCATCGTGGAACTCCAGTGCTCTGGTGAGCACTTGGCTTGGTGTCTGCTTCCAGAGGCTTCTGGGAAGCATGAGGGAATGCTCGTCCTCTGATGCTCTTCTGGGTAAAGGGATCTCTAGCACTTGGCTTCTAGCAGTGTCTGGCTTCAGCTATGGAGTGAACTGCCGGAGATCCTGCTATTGCTGGGAATGGTGGTGGATAAAGCCTAGTTGGGTTTGGCTTCCTTCCCTTGCTGTTTGCTGGCGCCTGTGCTCTGCTAGACCCCATCTACCTATCTCTGGAGAAGGGTGCTAATTCCTGGAAAGAATCAAAAACGAATAGGAAACTTCATTTCCCAGTTCAGGCAGATGCTGTGGCTTTCAGAAACACGTTTGGCATGGGCGTGATGAATCTGAACGTGCACTGGTTGCGTGCCCTAGCATCCGAGAAAATGAAAGGAAGTGAAAACCAGTTTGTTTTGAAAGAGAACTTTGCAGGTGAAATTCCTCGACCTTGACCTCTGGTGTCTTGTGGGAGGAGGAGATGGAAAAGATAAAAGTCAGTTATACTGCCTGGTTCCTAACTCAGTCTGGCAATCTCTGCTGCTGTCTCATAGACAGAAAACCCCTTGTGTTAAGGCTTGCCTCCTGCCTGGATTGTGATAACCTTTGGATGCTTTGGCAGGGGGGGAAGGCTGCTGGGTCTCGGGGAGGTATCTCCAAGCCAAGTGGCATTGGAAGGGTTATTGTGCAACTCCTTGGAGAAGATTTGTTGACCTCCAAGGCATTGCTTGCATGAGGGGCTTGGGAGCCCATCCTGTGCATGTAGTTGCACTGTGATTTCCAGGCTGATGAGTCTGATAGCAGTGACAAAGGCTTAGTAGCATCCTCTGTGCACTGCAGAGAAGCTTACCTGAGTGCAAGCAGGGTGCTGCTAGTCTGTGCTAGCCACCCTGCTGCTGTTTGGGGTGCAGGTCCTGCCTCATGAGCTTTGCTTCTCCATGGGGAGGTGCTGGGGACTGCCTTTGACACACAGGCAGGGAGGGATCCATCTCAGAGGTTATGTTTACAGCCCAGCAGCTCCAAGAGCAGAAAACAAAGCTGAACCAGTCTCATTTTTGGAGCCATTAAAGAGCCAACGTAGTCAAATGACAAGAGTTGCCCAACCAGTTTTGTGAAAACTATGCATTTTTACTGAGCTGGGTGCTGGTTTTAGGCAGTGTGGAGACTTCCTTCTGGACCCTACCTGCACAAATAACGTTCTAGTAGTACGTGGTAATCCAAAAGACAAAAAGTCCACTAAACTGTACTTTTGGCTCTTTCTTCTGTCTGCTATTTCGGGTAAGTTGTGTGTTGTAGGTTTGTTTTTCTTTAGGGGGAGAGGAGACACAAATGGCTCTGGGATAGGTTGTGGGGTGCTTGTGGGGTTTTTTTTTCCAGGTTTTCTTTTGGCAGAGCTGTATCTCTGGTCTTGCTGCATGGAAAGAATTGCTTGAACGGGAGAAATACTGTCCTGCAATGCTGTCGTGCTGTGCAAGTATGAGTGTATAGACTGAAAATAGCCAAGAACTGTCTCAGTTTGCCAGTGGTAAGGACTGAAGACCTACTTAAATGTTGGCTTCCAAACTGAAGTGTGAAGTCCAGATGTTCTTCTGCTTGCAAATATAGAGATGGCAACAGGCCCTTCCAAAAGCCATGCTGCTCTTTGATGCTGAACTGTGAGTTGGTTTCTTTTCAACAGTAGGATAGTGGTTTATAAATACCTAATCACTTCCCCTCGAGCATCAGAAATACGCTTCTAAGGTGTATTTCCAATTGCACAGCATGTGGTTGCTGTGGTAAAACATGCTGAAAACCCCCTTTCATTGTAGACAGTCCTATGGGTGCTTTCTGATCTCACCAGATGACGCTGTTGCTTTCAGGTTCTTCACACAACAGTATACTAAAACCAGGAGTCAAATGGAAAAGCTTCATATCTTACCAGGTGCACCAGGAACAAATCTACCTTTGCCTTGTGAGTTGATGAGTTTTATCAGAAGCTTATCTAGTTCCTTGAGAAATCAGGTTTTCCCATGGTGTTTCTGCAGTACTTGCTGCCAAATGATGCCTTGCTGCAAGCCTGTTCCCCTTACTCTAAAGATAGCAAATGTGCATTCTTGAGCTTGCATCTTGTAGATGCTAATGTTGGGGTGTCACTATAGCTGTACTCCATGGCACATCAAGGTTTGTTGACACTGTGCTGTGGTTTGCAGGCTGATGTAGCTGTACTGCTATCTCTGTTCTTAGCCCTCAAGCCATCCTTTAGCTTGAAGGCAATTGCTTCTACTTGAGATAAGAAGCAACTATCTCTAGAGTAGATGGAATAAGAGATAGTCTGTTCTGAGTACTTTCTTTTCTTTCCTCTGTTTCCAGAGTTTATATTATGCAGAAATAACAGTTTGCTACCTTGCCCTGACACTTCCCTTCAAAAAGAAACTGTAGCTGAATCAGTGACACATACACACACACATAGACATATATATATACATATATATATATATATATAAGAAATCACTGCATCCGCAAATGTGACCTGTTTCAGAGGGTAACCCTAACCAGCAGCCTTACTATTTAGGATCCAGCTTCCCCCTCAATGCCTCCATTGTAACTTTTGAAGAGATGCTGATTGGAAAATCCCCACAACAAACATGATCTTGTTTGTCGTTTCAAGGTCATTACACCACTGGTATTATCTCAGTGGAGCTTAACGGAAAGTTCAGTGAATTCAAACCTGAGTCTTTCATTAGCTCTGTGGTTATTTACTTACCAGAGACAAGATGTACTTCCCAGGTGTACTAAAAGTCCAATGCCTTTGAGTATTAATGTCAACAGGATGAACTCCTTAGGACAGTCTTTGTATGTTAATGTGGCTGTAACTTGTAGTCTCTGCCCTGAGAGCCGTGCTGTACCTGGTTAACAGGAGACTCAGTAACTCTCTGGTTGTTCATTAACTAGTACTGTTGTGTGAAGCTGTCCTGTCTCATCACTCTGATTGCCAAGTACTTGTTCTTTATGTGCATGGATAGAGAAGTGTTCCCAGGAGCTGGGCTTTGTGGTGCAAGGGCTCAGAACCCAACAAAAGATAATCTGTTTCCTCCCCTGCCATTAAAGATCATGTCTTTCTAGGCTGTCCCTACCCTGCAGGTGTATGGCTTGGAGCTGGAAGGAGAAGTAAGCATTAAGTGAGCAATTTCTGATCCCCAGCTGGCTTCTGTGGGTCTCTTAAGCTCAGATCAGCTATGGCTGAACTGGTTCTGGTTTTTGGATTGGGATAATACTGCAAAAAGTAACCTGTTATGGTAGGAAGAAAACGAACTCTATCTCAGCCAAAACCAGGACATAACTGCAGTAACCTTCAGAATGGCCTTAACCTCGTGCAAATTAGTGTGCAGAACCTTAGTTCACAATTCTTTGTAGCTGTCCAGTTGAATGTTTCTCTTTCAGCAAGAGGAATAGCAGAAATGAGCCGGTATGCAGCTGTAGAGGGCATTCAAGGTGTTTGTGAGGGCAAAGGGAGCTGGAAAAACACAGTTCTGGTGCTGGTTTGACCTCATCCTAGCTTGGTAAAAGCTAGTACAAGCACATCCTGTAGGGTCTGCCTTTGTTTTACATGCCCTGGGGTTAGAGCTTGAGGGCTGGTGGTAGGGAGCAACTGGCCACAGTACATAGGAACAACCCACAGCTTCTTTGTAACCTGTTTCCTTTCCTTATGGAAGAGGGCCTGGCGGAGAGAGGACAGCATCTTCCAGGCTATGTAGATGCATTCAGACGTGAACCCTCTTGGAGCACTGGGGCTGACCTTCAGAGCTCATTGCTCTTGTGCTCCCCTTGAGGGTTTGTGGGAACTTTGCACTTGGCTGTGAATGTCCCAAGACGGTGATTTCCACACTGAGCTCCTGTGGTTTGTGCTGAGGCTGTTCCTGCTTGTCTGCTGCGCTTTCACCGCTCTCATAAATGAGCCCCTTATTTGTGCTGTACAATAAGTTGGCAGCTGAGGTGCTTCAGCTGCCAGGACTCATCAGGAAGAAACCTGCACTGCCAGAGCGAGGGTGGTGCTGCGGAGGAAGGCTGAGCTCTTACCAGCAGAGCTGCATGGCACAGGCATGTACAGTGCTGGCCTGAGCCAAGAGTCATAAACCTCAGCGAGCACCAAGTATGCAGTGCTGGCTGGGTGGAGGAAGTGCAGGATCTAATCCATAGGATCCCAGACTGGTTTGGGGTGGAAGGGACCTTAAAGCTCATCCAGTTCCAACCCCCTGCCATGGGCAGGGACACCTTCCACTAGAGCAGGTTGCGCCAAGACCCATCCAACCTGGCCTTGAACACTGCCAGGGATGGGGCATTCACAACTTCCACTGTTCCAGCACCTCACCACTCTCACAATGCAGAATTTGTGCCTTATATCTAACATATATTTCCTTGTTGAAGTTTGATTGCAGGGGGTGTCTGTATGAGGGCTGCAGGAGTGCATATTTGTAGGTGTCAGCTCTAGATGGTTTTGAGTGCATCATTGTGGGCAACGTGGCAAAGTTGGAGTACAAACCCTCTAACTCATTCCTTTCCAGTTGCCACCATCCCTGGACTGTGTGGTGCATATGAATGACCCCACGTGTGGTTTTGTACCTGCACATATTCAAATACTACTGGCAGGCAATAAAAATGCTTCATTTCATCTGAAAATGGCAATAGTTTGAATACTGTCTTTCTGGGTGCTCTGTTTCTGAACTGCTTTCAGCCTGGTACTATCATAGGATGCTAAATGCAATCTCTTAGATTCTATGGGTGGCAGATGAGTGCTGGTATCAATTATATTAAATATGGGGGTTATGGGGACAAGATTGACACACCAGCTTGGAAGAACTTGCTGGAGTCTCTGAGTTTCTGTGGGAGACATTAGGAAATCAGGAGCTATAAAGTAGTCTAAGAACTAGACAGGGGACCACAGAAGCTGCACAGGACATTTGCTGGGTATCCTGGAACAAAGCTACATCAGCTTCATAAAGGACACAGAGCTTCATAAAGAGCTTTCAGA
>JANHGB010054085.1:18287-30450 GCA_026283785.1 Coracopsis vasa
CTTCTTCCTTATATCTAACCTGAACTTCCTTGTCTAACCTGAAAAGGAGTTTCATTAATGTAGTGAACGAAAGTAAGTTTAATTTCTTAAGGATGTCAGAAGAATTGGAAAATCTCTAATATTTCTGTATGTGGAGCCCTAAACTATCTCAAAAACTCAAAGCAAACCCCTAAAAGCCTGTTTTTCTGTTGGCTTGAGAGCTATACTTTGAATTACTTTATTGCTAAGAGCTATGAAAGAGTTATATCTCCTTGTGGCAAGAGAAGAGCAGTGTGTAATGCTGTAATGCACAGTTTGAGGTTGTTTTCTTTAATAAACATTGAAGATAGTCT
The DNA here is from genome assembly GCA_026283785.1 of Coracopsis vasa. Taxonomy (NCBI): domain Eukaryota; kingdom Metazoa; phylum Chordata; class Aves; order Psittaciformes; family Psittacidae; genus Coracopsis; species Coracopsis vasa. The sequence continues at coordinate 18,620 of JANHGB010054085.1, forward strand.
GCCTTTAACAAATAGCTAGAAGAGCCCTGAAAGCAATGTCGCCTCAGGCACATCTTCTTCCACACCAGCTCTTCCCAACTTGTTTGATGGCTTAATTATCTTAGATAACTCCTGTAAAGTTCCTAACAGCTCTGCAAATCTCTGCTTTCCTAACTAATCAAAGTAGTGTGGACAGAGTTGGAACCAGGCAGCACATGGCTGTTTAGTTCTAGGAAGCAAATCAGCAACTAGTGGGAATTGCATCTCCAGCTTGAAAATAAGGAGGATTACACCAGGGACCAGACATCTTAAGGTAAGAAGCCCAGTGCCTTCTGCATGACTTAGTTTTTGGCTATGTTAAAGAGTAGGAAAATGTTTGTATCCCCCACAACAGACAGAGATCATTGCCTGGGGACCTGGCTGCCTCAATGTTCTGGTTAGACTGCCAGGCTCCAGTTCGCGATGCTATTAAGAGGAGACGTGTTCATGGTGAAGCCAATAAGCAAGCCAGCTGGATGGAGAAACTTCATTATCCCCTCCAAGTGCAGTCTTTAGGTGTTGGTGCCTGCCAGGATTAACAGCCTGAGAGAACATTCCTCCTACAAAGGAAATGAGGGAGCACAGAGTTTTAAGGAAGCAACATTTGTGCTCTCCTTGCTCAAATACTCACCCCTTTTCTGAGATACCATTAAAGGGTATGGTAGTTTTTGGGTTACAGCTCTTCTGTGACAGCAAACTGGCATATCAACTGTAGCAGAACTGCTCTAAAATGTGCAAGGCTTGTTGAATAAACTTGCTGTCACTAACCAAAGGTGAAAATCTGCTAACAGAGAGGCTTCACTTGCTTATAGGTTGGTAATGATGCATCTGTCATATAGTGCATCTGTGCTGAAACGGAACCAGCTCATAGCCAATGGCTGCATTGGAATGGGAATGCTATGGTTTGATAATTGGTCCAAGTATGGACCAGAAACCATTATGGGAGCTTTCCCTGGCTATTTTGAAGGACCTACTTTGGGTGCTGCTGTATGGACTCAGACCGGAGGAGTTAACTGAATAGAAGTGACTGAGCCGGTGCTAATCTGAGTGTGCAGTAAGAGCTCCCTAGGTGCACTATATATTGATATATCATGGGATTTTTAAGGGCTCAGCTGGCTGAGACTGTTTCTTGTTCTGCTTGCCCATCCCAACAGCATCTTGCTAGGTGTTGTGCAGCAATGGGCTTAGCACAGCTTCTACCTATGGCATCCCTTGAAGCTAGAGCACTGATTTCTTCAGCCGCAGAGTTCAGACTCATGCTCTGTTGTGGTAGTTGGAGGGTGACCATTGCTTGGTAGGAAGACTACAAAACCCACGGACCAGTTTAGCTCCAGAGTTAACCTAAATATTTAATAGGATTAAGCAAAAGCCTTTGACTGAAACAAAAGAACATACTAGGATCCAGTGACCCTCAGTACACCCAGGCGGGCAGCAGGGAACCCTGCTGACCTTGCTCTCTGTTGAGACTGGCTCCTCCCAAGCCACACTGGTGACCCCAGCCTAGCATTGCTCTTCCTTTGGCTGATGCTTCTTAAATCAGCATGGTCTATTTTGAGCAAGGAACTTGCTAGAGCAAATTTTAAGGAACCTAAAAGATCTCCATTGCCTCTGCAGGAAACCTAACTGAGGACAGGGGAGGAAGGAGAGGCAGGAAAGCTGACCTCTGAGATGTTCTCCCACCAGTCCTCATGTGTTACTTGGTTGTGCTGCTTTCCCAGGAGGAGGCTCACTGCACTAGTGGGGAATGATCTGTGGGACTGTTTTCTAGCATCTGAGCTCTTTGCTGTCAGACAAGTGGGAATGGAAGTAGCTTGCATTGATAGAGATCCATTTATTCCCTGGGTCTTATAGCATGAAGACCTAATATCCATTCCTGATAAGCTGCCTAATTTGCAGTGTTGAGAGCAACCTTGTCATCTCTTCTCATGCTTTCCATAGGCTCCAGCCATGGTAATCGAACAGAGTTAACTTCTGATATAGTAAAATACCTTCTCTCTGTGATGAAGACCTGCACTGAAGTTGATCTCTTGCCCTCTTTGTATTGTGTGCTAGCCACCCCATGGATATGTGTAGTTTGTGTGGCTGGTACCAACAAACTAAAACCAGTATCCTGTCTTATCAGTGCTCCCACACTGCCTCCAACTTGTGGGGTTGGCTTTGGAAACTGGGACTTGTTGAAGTCCTGCTTGTCTTGATCTTGCAGCAGAATTGGTTGTATGTAACTGTGGAGTTGACTCGCTGGTCCTCATGTGCTGTCAAAGCATCAGGTGCCAAGTTGCATTCAGGAAGCTTGATTTAGTGCTGCCTTTCAATTTGACCCCTTGGGCTTGCTCTTTACTGTTCCTTCAGTTGCTTAGGAGTCATAAGGAGATGAGATTATCTGGGGAAGGGAGCTGGCCTTGTGAGTTCCTTCCTCAGATATGTGCATCCCTTTTCTCTGCTCGGAGTAGTAGTTAGAGGTGATGCTTTGGGTTGATACTATTAATGCAAAGTCTGTATAAATGGTGATGGAATTACCAGTGTATTTGTGATTACATGTCTTCTGTTACTGCCTATAGTCCTCTGTCACTCCAGGAGATCTTGGCAGCAGTGGCTATTTGTATTTGTAGTGATCATGATGTCCTGTTTTGCTGCCCTGAGAAGGGAACTCAGGTAGTTTATGAAGTACATGCATTCTGTGTATCTGCTCTGAGCTCTACCAGATGATCCAGAGCTCTGCACAGGGTAAGGGTGTTGCTCTGAAATTGCCTGGATGACCTGTCACTAACATAAGTGGTTGTCTGTTTGCTTTCCCCTTAGGTCTTATAAGTGAAAGAAGATGGGGTCTGGCTGCCTGAAAGTCACCAAGTACTTCCTCTTCCTCTTCAATCTCCTCTTCCTTGTAAGTATCATGGGCATCTGCAGAGTAGAAAGGAAGGCCTGTACTAAAATAAGCTGGAAAGCTCTTTATTTCTGGATGTTGGCCCAGTGTGTTCATTAAATAAAATGGTCGGTTTTGGAAGGAGGAAGGAAGCTGCAGGTCATCAGAGCTGCTGTGTGGCTCCCAGGTATGTTCTGCTCCCAATACCCACTTGCTGTCTCCAATCCACATAGCTCCTTTCCTATGGAAGGGAGGAGTGGGAAGGGAAAACAGGAACTATGGGTCTGTTCTGGAAGGACAGTACTTGTAACTACTTTCTCTGCCACATCTGGAGCAGCAGCTGAGCTGCCCCTGAGCAGCAAAGTACAAAACCTGCCAAGTAATGGCAGTGCCCTCCTAAATAGGCCAGACAGGCTTCAAAGAACAGCTCTAATTTTGTTTGAGTCCCAACGGCTGGTTTTGGTTTTTAACAAGATGAATTAGTCCAAGTCCCCTGTTTGAAATAGAATTGGGAAATGGGGAACACTGGGGGAGGTTTGCCTGGGGGAATGAAGCAGCCCACTGGGTGCAGTTACTTTCAAATGTAAGGCTTAGCAAAAGATAAGTACTTCTTTGGATCAGAGTGGGTCTGGGAGGGCCACACACCCCCTTGCATGCATCCTTTTGTGAAGCTTGGATATTGTGTGCCCTGGGGATGCTGTTGATGCTGCCCTCCTGCAGTGGTATGGTGTAGTGGGGAAGTATAAGGTTTCAGCCTTCCACATGCTGGCAAGAAAAGGGCCTGTCTGATGTTATTATTCTTTATGTAGCATGTAAGGGAAGGAAGGGCTGGGCAGGGAGGGAAATGGAACATGGTAGGGAGAGCACTGCTTTCTGGTCTCTGTCCCTGCACACAGCTTCACTCTTGCTTCCTGCATGGCTGCTCTGTGCTGCTGGCACATGGGTTTGAACTTGAAGCACATCTGGATCTGGTTTCCCTTGGCTTGCTCTGCTGGCTCTTTCCTCTCTGCTTCTTGCTTCCATCCTAAAAGTAGTTAGCCTGGTCTAAGTGCTGAAAGTCAGGGGTGCTCAAAGCATCCATGGGGAAGGCTCTTGGTAGGAAAGGGAGAGGAGAAGTTTTTCAAGTGCCACTAGATCTTTTGGAATATGATTTGGTTCACTTTAAGGGTAGGAAAAATCCAGCTGGGTCCAGGCCTGTCTTCCTACTAGTGCAGGACTCCTCTGAATGCATTAGCATCCAGGCTCTCTCTTCTTTTGAAGAGGTGGTACTTTTTAAGCAGCATATAACGTAACTTAAGGTGTAACTTAAGGTGTAACTTAAATGCAGCTCTGCTTCCCAGGAGACACTGGTTAAGGCAGTGTTTGGGTTTTGCTGAAGCTCAGTGCCTGGGTACTCTCTAATCTTCCTTTATCCCTGAGCCTGGGTCCAGCACTGAATCCCTCTGGGTCCTGGGGAGGCTTGAGCTCTCCTGTCTGTATTGGAAGTGATGGGAAGCAGCTCTTCTTTGTTCTGTGCCCACCTTACTCCAAACCAACTCCTCTGGTGTAGCAGCCAGCCCCTCTCCCTCTTGGGGAGGGCTTATCTGATACACTGAGCTGGGCCTGTAGAGTTAAGAGTCTTAAGGTGGGGTGTGAGGAGGTCTGTGCTGACCAAAGAGAGAAGCTGCTTTCAAGAGCTCTTTGCTAAGCCCACTGTGCAGCACAGCCACTGTTGAGTTGCTGTGAGCTCCCAACACAGGCAGGTTTTCTATACCTCATCCTGGTTTCCTGGAGCTGCTGAGTTTTGGTGAGGAGAATACATGCACAAATGTAAATATTGATGCTGATGATGGAGCTCCATGTCTGCTCTGAACCTTGAGCTGAGCCTCTGTGATCACATCCTGTGCTGCCCTCGCTGTCTGAAGTGTGTTCTCCCGCCTTGCTTGGAGCTGATGAATTAAGCCTTTAGTCACATGCTAGGGACTCTTTTAGTCAGTCATTGAAATAGCACTTCCACAGCTCGAGATCTATGAGGAGGTCCCTTGCTGTAGCTGAAGTAGTTCAGGGACTTGGTGGTATTTTGCAGGCATGAAGCCTCACTTCAGGGAAGGGTTTGACCTGCTTTGATTAAAGTTATATGGACTGCTTGCCTACTTGCTGCAAAAGATACCAAAACCATAAGCTTGGAGTGTAAGCTTAGTTTCTCTAATTAAAACTTAACACATCTCTACCTTCTTAGGTAGCAGACACAGGCCATAGCAAATGCTTCTCCTTAAAGGGAAAACAGTTCTGTGAGACAAGTTCAACAGTCTCTGGAAACTATTTGTTTAGAATATAGAACTGTCTGTCCTACTTCTAACCCTTCTGTAAATGGAACAGAAGGCTGCTACCTAAAACAAAGCCTGGAGTTTAAGAGCCTTTCCCTGTGCCAGCCTCAATGTTACCTCACGCAGTCTGAGTGTGAAGGGAAGGATGGCTGGGGACCATCACAGCTTAGTTCTTCCGTGCCCTTCTTCACTGGGCTCTGCTATGGCAAACTGCTGGCCCTGCCCTGAGGGAGCTGCATCCTTCTGGCTTGGGTGTGGAATAGGATCTTGCTGAAATAGGGGATGAAATCTCCATCCCCAGGGTGGAGGGGAAACATCCATCCCCTACATTGGGAGTTTAAAGCAGTGGAGCAGAGGAATTAATCCTTATGGAAGGCAGATATGATTTCTTCTACGGGTGTTCTGAAGCCAAGCCAGTTGCAGAAGCAGCCTCACCGTGGTATGCAAGCTCCTGAAGATGCTGAGCAGAGATACTATCCTGCTAGGAGTTAAATACACTGTGGTTAATAGGACAGTGTTTTCTCCCTGCCTTCCCCTTTTACTGTTTTCCACAGCAGCTCCTGGCAAACACACAAGTTGTGGACTAGAGCAAAGATCAGAGGGAAAACAGGCCTCGGATAATCTGAGCACCTCATAACAAAGAACTTCCCAGGAGCTCAGCTCAGCAGCTGTGCTGTGTTTTGTCAGCAGCAGCAAAACTTAGGTGATGTTTCAGGGTCAGCGAGCCAAGAGGGATGTTACACACAGCCCGGTCTGTGTCTTTGTGAAGACAAATATTTCAGTAAGTCTGTAGTTTAAGTGTAAGGCTGCCTCAAAACTGTCAGTTCAGCAGTTCTTGGCAATACCAAGCTTGAGAGGGATTGTATAGGCATCGCATCTGTTGCATGTGCAAGGGGCCTTTCTGGTTTGATCAGCGGATTGAGCGCTGCCGTACAAGGGGAATTCTTGTTACTGCCATTTTACCATGATGATGATGATGTTTTTCTGGGATACAAAAGCTACCTCTTTTCTGCATCTGAATCAGTCATCTTCATCCATCTTCCTAGATGGGGAACTTGCTTGGTGACTTTCTACTCCTATCCCCAGAGCTATCTACATGTTCTGTCCTCTGCCAAGCTAGGAAAGCTTGCAAGCAGCTTATTTCAGACTGTTGCTTTATCTTTGCTCAGAAAAGCTGCTTTGTATGAGGAGCTGAAGCATAGTGTAAACTTTCAAGATGTGGAGCCAATGCGTGTCCGTACAGCCCTCTCTGCCAGCTTTATTTGGGTGGTGGTTTGGCTTTTCCTTTGGCTCCCAAATATCCCAACATTCTCTAGTGAAGCATCGAATTGCAATCTCTTTTCAGCCCTGTTGGTTTATTCAGTATTTCTCTTTATCCTGTCTGGAGATCCTGCTGGTGTAAGAGCTGCTGCTTGCAGTTCACGTCCTCTGAAAGCATCTCACTTGCGTTCCTTGTCCTTCCCTTGTTTCTTCAGTGCCTGTTTTAGGTCTTTGCATGACAAGTGGTTTCCAGCCTTTGCTGCTGCTTGTTGGCTGAACGGCACAAGTTTCAGCTCCTTATCAAACCTGCAGATTTAATGGCTTCTCAGCTTAGTTACTGTATTATGGGTGTAATGGTGCTCTCATCCTAGTTTGGGAGTCAGGGTCATCTACCTGCAAACACCTCACAGTGATGGTGATAGGCATGGTGATACCTAGAATCTAAAACAGAGCACGCTTTCTCTCTATTCCCCCTTCAAAATGATAGGGGAAAAACTGTGTGTCTTTTGCCTTCTCAATTCAATATCTGGAATCAGCTGAATCCTCACAGGGACATATTGCTCTGTTAATCCTTGCCCTGGATAAGGCTGTGGTGAGCAAGGCAGAGGCCATGGCTGATCTTTCATAATGCTTGACTCTCTTGGTGGTAAGATGTGTTGGCTTGGGGGACTGGGGTATTGTGCTATAAGGTAGTGACCAAGCCAAACTGCCTAAGCTTGGCTTTGGAAGGGGAAAAGCACTCAAGGGAATCTGCATGCAAAGTGAATGCTGCTGGTTTATTGCATTTGTGGGTTGCAGCTATACTGTTAAAACAGAGCCTGACAAGACAGATTTCCTTCCTGGGAAGGTTCCAGCTGCCAGATATCTAATCCTTTGGCAGCTGGCTTGAAGCCTGGTCCCATAGGGTCAGGGATTTCTGTATTCCAAAAACATCTTCAAAATCAGATGCTAGATGTGTTTGTCCTTCCTCAGTTCTTCCCAGCAGCATTGTGCTTACCTTCTGCTTCTGGCAACAAGGTTCTAGCAGCAGGGAGGCCCTTCCTCAGGCAGTTTCAAACAGTTATCCAGTACAGCAGCATCATGTACTACTGAAGTACTGCGTGAAGGACTGCCAAGCAGCACCTGGGGCTCCTGTGCAGTTGGCTGAGGTGCTCTTCCTGGAGTCATGCTAATCCTGTTTACTCTGGGAGGATAGCACGGGGGAGATGGGATGGGAACAGCAAAAGAATGGTTGTTTTCACTCTGGAAGTATGGAGAATGGTGACCGCTGCGTCTTCTTTGTCCAAATAATAAGTCAGTTAATGTGTTTTGTTCTTATTCTTTCAGATCCTGGGTGCTGTGATCCTGGGTTTTGGGATATGGATTCTGGCCGACAAAACCAGTTTCATTGCGGTTCTACGTAAGACCATCTTTCTTCATCTTATTTCTCCTTCTGAATTGACTCTAGTCCGGGGCTGTGCTTGACCATGGTGTAATCTAGGGACAGCAATACTCCTATGCACAGTCTGTGACCTGAGCAGTAGCATGGTGTATAGCACAATGGGACCCTATCAGGGAAACAGGGAAAGAGAACAGCCCTGGAGACACAGCATTCCTCCTGGTCTTGTGGATTTCAACACCAGGGTCAGACTGAGACCATTACCTCTTCACCCAACAATCCAAATACATCATGTTAAACATAAGGGCTGGTATTTCATCCTATCTTCACTGCATGCCCTGTTTCCACAACAGCTTTCTTATTACCATCATTTCCAATGCCTTGATGTAGTTTGAGTCCCCCGTGCTCCCACTGCTTTCTGTAATGATCTGTTTCAATTTGGCAGTTTTAAATGCCAAAGAAAGTAAGTACCTGGTTTTATTGATGCTTAATGTACATTGAAAGTAGACAGTATGTTTGTCCCTAAGCAGGAGAGGATGTAGATCTGGGAGGGTTGGGGGTGGAAGATATGGCTCTTTACTGGTTTGACTTCTAAAACATACTTGATTTATACATGCTTCCTGAGGCTTAGCCTGGCCATCAGAAGTGGTTTGCATCGCTGCAGGTGCAAGGTACTAGCTTGTTTCCTTCCTCTAAGTCAGCCAAGAGCATTGACTTGAGTCTTAACAGATGGTCTGCTTTCTGCAACAACCAAAACACCTGAGCTGGCTTAGCAGAGCCTGGGCTTTGCAGAGCTGGAAGTGGAACTTAATCACCAAATGAGTAGCTCAGCTTCATCCTTCACAAGCTCTGCTTCCTTTGGGCTTTGTTCTAAAGGGGGTTTCAAACAACTTTTCTGCTTGGCTGGTCTAGTTACTCAATGCCACTACCTCCAGCATTGCTGACTCTGGCACCAGTGTCAGATGCTGCAGGAGGGCTGCCTGCACACTGCAATAATGGCATTCATTGCTCTGTTCCCAGCTCCCCTGTAAAGGATTTTATCCCCCAAGTCCTGCTGAACACTCCAGCCTGGCTTTGGAAGGTGCTGGGTGGAAACAAAACTCCCACTAATGCCATACACACAGATATTGCTGCTGTTTGTTGTGCTGTGGCATCTGGCTTGCTCCTGCAATACTAGAAGGGCAAGAAGCACAACAAAGTGTGTTGGTTAATAAAGTGGGGGCATGATTCTAATATAGGCAGCCAAAAAGGAGGTTATCAAGGCCTGGCTATTTGCAGCACTCCTCACAGTCTGAGGCATGTTTAGTACCAGTGAGCCAGAGCTGTTTCCCCAGGCTGATGAGTGTTACTATCACTTGTGGAAGTACGAAGTCCCTGAGCTTGGCTCTGTTTCTTCCCATTTTACCCAGAATCTCTGCTAAGGGAGCATTGAAGGATTTAGCTTCCTTCCTGGAGATTTCCAGTATCAGCTGTTTCTCCCTGCCCCCTTGCTTCCTTTCCCAGGCCTTGCCCCTCTTTCCCTCTGCTTTAGTAACCCAGGCACCAGGGTGGGAGCTCGGCACAGCAGGGCACTGCAGCCCTGCCAAAGGAGCCTGTTGTACTTGCTTGGCCGCCTGCCCAGCACAGGGGAAAACACGGAGCAACAGCAAATAGAGCAGGAATCATCCTGCCAGCAGAGCTTTCTCTTGCAAGACAAGATGTATTGGAGATGTATTGAGAAGAGGAGCAATGGCTCTGGTCCCTCTGTCACTTCTCTGAAGGGTTTTTGAGTTGGAAATGCCTTTTTCTCTTTCCTAAATTGACTAGACAACTCCTTGCTAGCATTTTGGAGGTGCTGCAACTCGAGCACACTTGTATGGTAGCTGAGCAGATTTTGGGAGAGGGAATAGTGTAGTCTTGTGAAGACCACTCCTGCAAGGCTGCTACTTCAGTAAAGGCTTTGCAGTATCAGCACCTAGCCTGCACAGCAAGAGTCCCAAGGTGAGGAAGCAGGAGTAGGATCCTGGTTTCTGTCGTGTGTGTCCAGCCGGGGAGAGTCTGGCCTGGAAATGAATCAAGGCTGCAGTGTCCAAAGTGACCTATGTGGCAAACAGCTCTGGTTCATTGTTTTTGGTAACTGATCTTTTTCTTCTGCTCAGCGTGTTCTAGGAAAACAGTTTGGAATCTGGTGACTTGCACCAGGTATCACAAAGGGAGAGAGGGATGGATGTGTTAGGTGGGAGAGCATTAGTCTGGATTCAGTTACTCTCTCTTAACCTATTTCAGGAGCTCGGAGGAAGCTTTCCTTTCTGGGGCTTCTGTCCAGGAAACTAAATGCTGACCTCTAGGAACATTGTTTTCATCAATCACTGGACACCCAGAATTCCCATACATTGCTCAGTTTGCAGGTTTAAGAATGTCTCTTAATGATGAATGAGGTTTCTGGTTACTATTTCTAGCCAGCGTGTCTCTTCAACTTGCATGCTGTAATGCTTGCTCCTACCAATCCTATCCTGCAAGAAACAGCCTTGTGACCAACCCAAATGTAAAAGCTTGTTTCTTTTGTTGCTTGCAGACTAAATGTTGAAGCTAATTTGGGCATCATACATGTTTTGATGCTGGAATAGCCTCTATTTACAGGTGGTCATACACAAGTACTGCAAGAGCCTGCAGCGAGTGCCTGGCTACAAGCCATTCAACACTGACTTGTTGAGTAATCTATCACATCACCTATGGTCAGCAGTAGCTGTAGCTCTTGCTGCATAGAGTTTGTATGCTGACTGAAGTGGATAAGTAATAAAAGAATGGCTGGAACAAGGAGTAGTGCATTAAAGCAAAAAGCCAAACTAAAAAGGGGTTAATGACTTGAGAAAACACTTCCCTAATGGATAGCAAAAGGAATTGGAGTGAATAGGCAGTAGCTGTGGAGTAGAACATGATTTATCTTCCTCTCACTCAGAGTGCGTTCATGAGGGAGTTAAAAATCCAGTCAGCATTAACTGTATCCAAACAAGGTTCATTTGTTTGGAGTGACCTTGAGTCTCCCAGGCTCTGAGACTCTCAGATAATGGAGACCTGCAGGTTGGCTTTGGAAGTCTTTCTTCATCAGAAGATACCCAGAAGCAGCTTTCTGTCTCCATGTCCATCATGCCTCTTTGCAGTCCCTTGGTAGAACACAACAGACTATTACAAGTAGATACAGAGGTAGTTCTCTATATGGTGATGGCAGGTGTAGTTTTTATTCAGTAGCTAATGTTGTTCTCTCTCCTGGCCCCTACAGAGATGTCATCTCCCTCTCTGAAGATCGGTGCATACATCCTCATCGGTGTTGGGGCTCTCACCATGCTGATGGGCTTCCTGGGCTGTCTTGGAGCAGTCAATGAAATCCGATGTCTCTTGGGTCTGGTGAGAGAATTCATGCTATGTTTTAGAGCCAACCTTTAATACCTGCAGACTCTCTGTTGGATTGTAGCTGGGGCTCAGGTCTCCTGGGGATGGTACTTGTGCTAGGTCAACTTAGATCCAGATCTTAATTTGCTCACAGTAAATTCTCCAGTGGTCAACAGGCTGCAGCAGAGTTTTCTCAGACATTATTGGTGGTGAGCTAAGACTCTGTGAAATGAGAGAGGATGTCACTGACACTTTGTGCAAACAGTGGGTTGAGGATTGCCAGCTGAGGAGGTGACCCTGTACCTCATCTCATCATCCATCCATCTCCAACTTCCCAGTTTGCATTGTGCTTTCAGTGGTGCAAGGGACAAGTATCAAGGGCAGTGAGAGAGAAGAGTGACAGTGTCCTGCTGTGCTGCAAAGTTCAGCTTCTATGGAAAGTGCAGGAGTCAAGAGAGACTTCACAGAATCCCAGGCTGGTTTGTGTTGGAAGGGATCTTAAAGCTCATCCAGTTCCAATCCCCTGCCATGGGCAAGGACACCTCCCACTAGAGCAGGTTGCTCCAAGCCCCTCTGTCCAACCTGGCCTTGAGCACTGCCAGGGATGGGGCAGCCGCAGCTTCTCTGGGCATCCTGTGCC
>JANHGB010054089.1:0-80487 GCA_026283785.1 Coracopsis vasa
CTCCAGCCCCCCTGTCATCCTCGTGACCCTCCTCTGGACTTGTTCCAACAGCTCCATGTCCTTCTTATGCTGAGGACACCAGAACTGCACACAGTACTCCAAGTGGGGTCTCAGGAGAGCAGAGTAAAATGTCTCATATATGATACATTGGAAATCTGGTGCCAAATTGCCATCTCCATTCATAGTTTCAACAGCCGAAAAAAACAAATGACAACCATGGGAGAAATATTCTCTGTCAGGAACTGCATGGAGATTATATAGCAGCCTATACAGAGCTCTCTTGCAGGCTTTAGTGCAAGATAATATCTCTTGCAAGGTAGAGCAAGATATCCTTAGCGTCAAGGATAAGAAATGAGGAGTGATGCTCAGCCTTCCTCTAGACCTGTAAAACAGCATAAGCTGCTCTTCAGCATTCTCTTATTTGGCACTTGAAATAATCTAGTCCTGGAAATACTACTCCACTGCCTTTAGTATACAGGCATCTGCATTTCTGGAAGCATTTTGCTGAAAGTTGTAAACAGAGGGAAATTCACAGAGACTTACAACCTAGACAAATGAGGAGGGATGTTCATAGAGAGATTGGGATATAATGAACACCAAAGCAAATGTGAAGTTTTATTCCTCAACCCCAATAAACACAAGATATCATAACACTTTTCAAACACTGGCAAATTCATTTCCTGTCCTCAAAGATGAACGAAAAGTCTGGCCCCTTCTTATAGGAGGTTAACAAAAAAAGCCCAAGTTAGCAGGTTAACCAAAGCACTGCCCCAAGTGTTTGGAGTTTGACATCATTAGAAGATGAAGAGGAACCAATTATAAAAAATTAATAGATACCTCTAACTCTCAAATAAGTATCACTGTAATCTCCCTTCACAGTTAATCAAGCATCCATAAACACAAACTGAACAAACTTCAGTTTTCTCTGCAGGTTTATTAGAACTTGAATTTTTCACCTCAAAACAGCCACACTGATATGCCACTCATGACCACAGGTGTGAAGGCTGCAGGACCAAGGCACTAGACCTCATTTCTAGGTTCAGGAGGCTTGTAACCTCCCTGAGAAGATAAAAACCCCTATGAGACATATTTCATTAGAATGCAATTGAAAGAATTATTTGTCTTTTTTTTAAGTCCTGTTTCCAATAAGCGAACAATCTCATAAGCAATTCTGCTGGAGAGGAAGTAAAGATGTCTGCTGTTACACAGCTTCTTCCAGAGCTGTATGACTACTGCTCAGGGGCTAATTACAGCACACAAACTCTCCACACATCCCTTTGGATGTACTTTGTTTGAGGAAGAATCGGCTGTATGCACTCGCACATAAATACTTCCTCTATCCCTGCCTACACTGTATCAGCTCACTAAACAGATTTAATTTGTTGTTTCCTCCAAAGGCATTTACCTTTGGAATTTTGGTTTTACAATAGGAGTCTTGTAGATACAAACACACACAAAATGACAGCTCTTTAATGATGCTAAGTCAGAAAAATGCCCTTTTTATGAACATAGTGCAGGGAAAATGTCCTTGAGTATCTCAGATATAAATTCAATTTATTGGCATTTTGTGTCTCATTTAATCTACAATGGAACAGTTAGTACTTAAACGGTACATACACTTCCCCTAGTCCCTTTCTTCCCAAGAAACTTTCAGATGCTGGAAATCAATTCCTTTTGTCTCCTCCTTTTTCATCTGCTACACATTAAGGAGAAACTCTGGGCATTCAGTGATCCCACAATGGTCTTTCATCTCCAGAGAAGCCTGGTATGAATTAAAATCTTGCGCTCCCTCAAATTATGGATGCATACTGCAGCATGCCACTGACTTATCTGCTTGTGATTTCTGCCAGTTTTCTCAGCATGATGCAGCTAGCTCATCTGCATCTTTCAACTTCAATGACTCTCCTGCAACGCTGCCCATCCAGCCCATGAGGAGTGCTTTGACACAAAACTATACAAATGTATGACCCACCCAACAGGTACTGCTATCTACTCTTTTTTCCAAATCCCTGCCATTTAAAATTTATATTAAAAAGGGGCTTTACTACATGCAAGATCTTAGTACAAGAACAAGAAATACTTCTTTCATTTCAGTGGCCCTGAGAGATGAAGATTACGCACAAATCACTTTTAACTAATGTTATTTTCTTTCTCATGTCTGGTTTTAAGGACAGTTTTAACTTAGGAGATTAAATTTGGATATAAAATTTCATTGCTATGTACACTTCCATAGCACTGGTCAAATCCATGCTGCTCTTTCACTCCCAGCTTCCAGCCAGCCATGCTGCTGGATGTCCCATACTGCAGAAATTCAAAGCTCCTGCTCTCAGGTCTGAAAGTAAATCAAGGCTTAACATACTTATTCTTGATTTACTCTTTGATGCTCTTTCATCTTATTTTTCCTACTTCCAGAAACTGTTTGTCCACGCCTCAAATCTCAACTATTCCCTGCAGTCAAAGCAACACATTCAGAACAAAGAAACACTTGCAAATCTACATTCACATTCTGTCCTACAGGAACCATCATTTGCTAATCACTTCTACATCCAACACTTTGCCAGACAAACTTTTATCCACCTTGCTCTACAATCTCTTACATGAATCATTTCTTTGTTTAAATAAGATTTCAATGTGAAATATTTTCCATGGAGCAATCTTGTCATCTATTCAATATAGATTTGAAGCAGTTTGAAGAGCTTTAAAATAAAGCCACTGAAAAGCTAAATTAGAACAGCAATGAGTGCATTATACGGAACCCTCAACAGCGGTTAAAAGGTGAGAACACAGCTCAAGTTCACCAGCTATTCTGGGCTCAGATTACAGCACAGCCAAGAAAATTTGGAGCTCAGCATGCGCCCAAGGTATACGTCCAAAACAACTGTGCAAACAGTTAATAGTGGGCACTGAACTCTCAAGGTGCACAAATAGCTGGATCCAGATTAAAGCTAGCTTGGACAGGTGATGCCTGCCCAGCTAAGACCTTACCTCGCTTGAATCCTCCTGCTGATTGATAACAGCTAGTGCATCCTCTGCAGCCTGGCGCTTCGCTTCGGCAACCGTGCGCTCCATCTTGGCTCTCTCGGAAGTGATCATGTCGTGAGCCTTCCGCTCTGCCTCTGACACTGCCTTCTGCAACTCGGCCATCGCCTGACGCTTTACTTCATTGACAGCTTCCTCTGCAAAGGAGGGAAGAAATCCTCATCAGCACAGGAGGTTTGGCACAGGGCTGCATATGACTGATGCATGAAATGCATTACATCGAGTTTTCATTTTCAGTAGAAAGACACAGAGGAATGTGGTTCCTCAACACTCTTCGAGGCCACCCAGGTGCTTCCTCCTGATCACCAAAGTATCTAATGCTTTGTGATGATTCTTGCTATTTTGAGTCACAGTCAGTACTTTAAGTAGAGACACTTCAGATCTCTGGTGTGTTATTTTTGTAATATTCTTGAATATTTTACTTGGAAAAGTGGTTTTGTAGCACACCAGATTTCCGAATATGTTTGGCAAGAATTATTATATAAGACATAATATTGCAGACTTTTTCAAAAATGTGTTTTTAAGCTTTGGAAATTAAGACAGAATTTATAGTCATTAACAATTTTTTTCCCCCATATGTTAACAAATAAATACATGAAGTTAAAAAAAACAAAACCCAAAGTTATTTAAAAAAAAACAAAATCACTGGTCTAAGACCTTTTCCTGGACATATAATTTTATGAGCCAAATTTAAAATTTGTTTATGAACATTCATTTGACCTCTTGATCTCTCCTTCAAACCCATGTTTACACTGTGAAGACTCGACTTCCTGGCTCCACTGAGCTCTTGAGCACACCCAAGCCAGCAAGGCTTCAGCGCACAATTAACACTGAGCAGGGGCACACAGCTTCATTAAATTCAAACCTTCATGCTTCTTGCAAAATAACTAAGGCAGTAAGAGCTGTTTCTTTGGTGCATATACTAGCATCATATCTTTACTCCGGAAAACATAGATTGTCACAAATTAGTTATTTAGGTTTTGATGCAGGAAGAGTGCAAAGATTTTACTAATGAACACTCTTAATTGACAAGTAAAACAAGTAATTTCTTTTTTTTTTCTAATTAACTGCTCTAATTAACAAGGAAACCATCCTCCCCCTGAATTAGTTTATCTAATTTTCATCTTTATTCAAAGCAAAATGACAATGATTAATTGAAAATTTAATAAGCAGTAATTATTAACTTGGCAAACCTAGTACCAATTAACATTCTATTAAAACTAATTATGACATGTTTCATTCAAGTGTTTGCACTTAATTGTTTCATCCACTTAAAAACCACCTTAATTAAATGTTCTGTTTAATTAAAAACATAGATTTCTAATAAAAATGTTTTACTGTAGATTAAAATCTAAGTATTACAACCGTGTTACAGGTTTGAGTTTTAGTCCATGTATTTAGCCCATGTATTTGTGTGCATGCACATAGACCTAACTCTTAGGTACAGATACTACGTCAGTAAGTCTCCTGAGTCACATCTCTAGCTCTGCAATTGTTATTTTTAAAAAATAAGGACTATATGAATCCTCCATTTTCAGTTATTAACCAAATGACAATAAAGACTCAACTTTAAGCCATACACTGACTAAACCTGAATTAACTGCAATGAAAAAAGCATTCTATTACTCTCTGTGTTATGTGTGTGCATGTCTGTGAGAGATGTTTCAAGTGAAGTTTGTTGGGGGATTTTGTGGGGTTTTTGTGTTGTTTTTTGTTTTGTTGGGTTTTTTTTTTTGGGGGGGCACTTAGAGATAAAACCTATGCTTTTATTTTTATGAGGCTGAAAATATGCCCTACTGTAAATGTTGTTTAGGAGAAAGCCTCAGGAGAGGGAAAAATCATACCCTTCAACCATACAGCTAAGGCTTAATTTACTTTGAATATTCAAGGTGAATTAAAATTCTATCTAAGTGGCAATACAGGACAATAATTTTTGCTTACGATCAAAGCTGCAGCTAGACTAATTGTATATGCAAATCAGGCAATTTATATTTAAATTATGCATTCCTATTCTAGTCCCACAGGCACACACAGATCAGCAAAGGGAATTGGTAGGACATTTGCAAGGTGCTTGAATATTTATTACCAACTGCAAACATCCACTGATCGTGAGAAAAGAAATATACACAAGCAGACACACAGATGCAATTTTATTACCAATTTTCATAAAAATGAGGTAACTTAAATACACACATTTTGTGTCTATGAACTGCAGTTACTAACATAGTGGGTTTCTTTGAGAAAACCTACATTCTTGGTGATATTTACTACAAATAGAAATTATCTTTGTATGGCATGATGCACTTTCATTATATCATATAAATTTAGCTCTACACTGAGGTGTTTGCAGTGGTTAGAAATGCTAGTTTTAACTATTATATTAAACAGAAGCACAATACTCCAACATTTTACAGAGATTCATAATTTTATAGCTTTTCATCCTACATATTCTACTTCTTTTCAGTCCAAATGTAGAAATTGAACTATATATTCTAACTTCTATATTGCATGAGAGTTTTTGCAAAGCTTCTGAGAGTATGAAGATGCTAAAAGTGCTTACAAGGTCATAGGCCTGACTGATACTTTTTAATTGGCATAAACTATGGATTGGACTTTAGTATTTCAATTAACTTTGACAACAATTTGTGTTGTGCTACATTAAGTGTGAAAAAAATACTTAAAATAGAGTTTTGGTAACAATACCCCACCATTATTCCAATATAGTATGAACTCGTGAACACCCAATGAACTAGATAAAGTCACTGATTTTCTGCACATCTTCTCAAAATAGATGTTTCCACTACCTACAGATATTTTATAAACATAGAATGAAGGCTTCATAGTTTTAAATAACAATAAAACCTCTAATATCTACATAGGAAAAGTTATGGGTGACAGTGAAGGAGATTTTATTTGCCTTAACAATGCTTAGCTACGAAGACCAAGAATGGTATCAGCACTCTTTTCTCCTCTGCATTTCCTGAGTTTCCTCATGACACAGAAAGAAGCTAAGGCAGCAGCCCACAGGGGGCTGGGACCCCCTCAATATTTAATAAAGAGAAATAGGTATTTCCAGAGAGCAAGTCCTTCAACCTATGATCTGACACACCTCTCTCTTGTCCACTGAGGGGGACCAACAATTTGGCTTGTACTCTTAATCTACATATCCATAATTCAATGAGCTTAATCAGGGAACTGATGACTCTTTTCTACTGATGTATGAAACTGAATTGGACTCATATGGCTTTAATTCACAAGGTGCTGTGTACTATGTGCTTGCTCCAACAATACAAAAGCACGTACTTAACTTGTTATATTTTAGAAATTGCACTGGAGTTTATCAGTCTCCATAAGTTTAAAGTGAATATCCTTTTGCATGCTTTTGATGGTGTTTATTAACCATTTTTATGCAAAATTATTTCAGTTCAATGGATTCAGCACCCCAATTAGACTTTTATACTTGATTCAGCTATCTACACATCTGTCTTTATGGACTTTAGAGATACCAAGAGCCACACTGAGCCAGCAGAAAGAAATTACTTGTGAGAGATTTGCAGACTTCTTGACTGGCAGTTGCAGCCCAGCCAGGAAACTACAAAGCATGTCAAATGGCACTAGAGACCTCTTCTTACAGAGCTGAATTGCACCTTTACTGCCCTGAACTGATAATGAAATTGTGGAGACCTCCAACTTCAGTGCACACCCCTGACTTATGAAATGCAGTGTGCTTTCTGATGTTTTACTACTCTTAGTAACAGATACAGAGGTATACATCCTGTATAGAGTCCGACTTTTTTTAGTCTCCAATTAAGAGGCATGCTCAGTTAATACAAGGATCTGATTTAAACCTACATCAGCATGAAAATAGAGACTGGAAATAGGACAAAAGGAAAAACTTTCTTTCAAAGGAACTGATGACATATGTTCACAAGTTGACATGTCATGGGTCCCGTACATTACCATTTGTAGATATATGCAATGTGAATGCACATCCAATTTTATAACTCCAGTCAAAAGCTTCAAGTAATTTGAGTTGCTAGCTTATGAAGAAACCTTTTTTCTCTATTTCTACAGCATCTAGGTGTCATAAATGACCCAAAATGCCAAATGACATCAAACCCTACATTTTGCAAGAGGAATAAAGTTCCTGAAATTGAACTGTAACATGTTCCTCTTACTGAGATTTCCTGGGTCCATTATGTTTTATCTTTGCTGTATGAGTATGGCAAAACAAACTAAGAAAATACTTTTGGGCATTAAGAAGGCTACACTTTCCTTGGACAGAAGAAAAATATGTTGATTGTTTTGTTATTTTTCATAGAAAATGCAATAGAGTTCCTAAAATATTAACATGTTGACAAATACAGATTTTACACGATAAATCCACGTCATACGAAACCACAGCTTCTTGTCTGATGCAGCGACGTGCCAGCAGAACATTTTTACACATATGTTCTGTATCTAGTTTAAAATACAACAAAAAGCTGCGAGCAGTTACAGGAGATTTGATGAGAAAGCATTAAAACTCCTGCATATTTGCCTTTTAATCATTAACTCCTGCTTAGATATCTGCTGTAGACTTCATGATTATACAGGTGTTCAGAAGGTGTGTCTGTGTGTATGAGCATATATATAGAAGCTCATCTACCTCACTGGAGTTCAAGAACTAACTCCTGGCCTCTCTGAAAACAAGGAAGCTCTGATACCAGTGTCAAAAGAGCAAAGGCTTAACTCCAGCACCGCAATGGGATCCTCACCAGGAAATTCTTGTGCTCAGGCAGAGTTTTAGTGTTGAAGAAAACTCTGCACAACCAAAACATCTGCCCAGGGTGCTTTCCAAGCTTGGGGAAGCCGCTGTCAATGCCCGTGAAACCACCCAAAGCAGCTGCAGAGATGCGATGTTGCATACTTGTACTGAAAACTTTGCAGGTTTATGAGCACAGACTTCACTGGGGGCTGACAGGCACAGAATCTTTTTTAAATGAAGAGCGGTTCTATTGCACAGCTGACGGTTTTCCCTTAATGGTTTTTTTCCCCTCCTTTGGGAATTCTTACCTTCAACTAGGTGAGAACTTTGATGCTTAAAAAGAAATAATCCCACACAAACTTTTTCTTGTAAATTACTAACAGACTGAAACTTCAGCAGATCAAGTTTCAGCCTGAAACCATTATAACCCCTGAAAATAGGGGTCCTTAATGGAAGTACCGACACTCCCCCAAGTATAGCAGCAGATGCTTCTATTATAAAGATTATTTTATATCCTGATCAGTTCCAGTTTAAGATTATTAAACGCAATTTCTTCTTGTTACTAGTATGCCCTTTTTTCCCCCCCTCCTTCCATTCCTCACATCAGTGCATTAACAACTGCACACAGCTGCCAGACGACTAAACTGGTGTTTTTAAACAGTTCTTACCAGCTTTCTTCCAGATCTCCTCTGGCACGTATCCAGACGCAGGCCTGTGAAGGAATTCCCGATGCGACTCTGCAGGCGGAGGAGGCGTGGAAGGAAAAAGAAAGAACACAGTAAGCAATGCTTGCTCATTGAGAACAAGGCTTAGAGAAATACCTTCTCCCTTCCCTTATTGCTCAGACAAAAAAAAATCCCATTAATTTATTTTTACTCAAAACAAATGGATGCTGTGGCCGTAGCTCATGAATGTCACATAGACAGATCAGTGCTGAGGGCTCAAGTGTCTCATCTTAAGCCAAGCTGAGACTAGTTTGCTTTATTTTTATTTTACAGCATTTCAAGTCAACTCCATATAATAGTTTCCATGCTTTCAAGGCTGGCTTTGCGAGACCAACTGAGGGAGTGATGTGCTTCATCCTTTGTCATTATATTTATGAAAAGGAAGAAGAAAGAGGGCAACAGCCTGGGTTTGGTGCTTCTGCTCTGTGAAAACAGAATGGCTACTGACAGGCAGAGATAAAAGCCAAGATGTCATTCCAGTGATCAAATAAGCTGTCCACATAAAAAGAAAAGAGTGTTTCTCTATGTTCAGAGTGATGCTTTCCTCCATCTGAGCCCATGTTGGCAACTGTAGCTGCATGAGTTTGAAAAACGGAACCTTTAACTTTAGGTTAAGCCCCTAAACACATATGCTGCCAAACAACCTCACTGGAGCTGAAGCTCATAATTCACCTGTATATTTCAATCACATTTTGACAGCTCTTTCCCCCTCCCCTTTTTTAAAAGGGTTTAACCTCTGGGCCTGAGCCTAAGAGCTCTGAAATCAGTAAGATCCCTTCCACACGAACTTCAAAGACACGAGATAGACAATACAGAAAGAAAATTCACTCTGGCCTGAAATTTAGCATACAGGTTCTTAGCAGATGAAAAGCTGCTCCTTTCAAATACAATTTAAAACCTGATTAACTATTTCTTCAAAGTCATTGAGGAGAAATTAAAAAAAAAAAAAAAAAAAAAAAACAACCAACCAAAAGATACATAAAGATAAGTTCAATGCCATGATTACTACTACCAGTGTGACAGAATTCAATCATTAAAATACTTGATTATTACATTAGAGATAGGGTTTAAATCTTCTTGGAGATGTTGCTAGAAATTAAACATCCTGTTTGATGTCTGAGTTTGAAACAGAAGTACACACTATTCTTTGAATAATAATTTTCACTATATTTTTTTTTTATCCTAAAGTTATCGTTCACTAACTTGGTCAAAAAGTAGTACTTTTAAGAAAAGTTTCAATCATTAGGTTTTGCAAATTGTTGTTTACACCAGCATACATATGCATGAAATACTATTTATGTACAATAGGCTACTGTATTGTTTCTTCATGGCCAGGTTTTGGTAGCAGAGGGGCTACAGGGGTGGCTTCTGTGAGAAGCTGCCAGAAGCTTCCCCTATGTCCAACAGAGCCAATGCAGCCAGCTTCAAGATGGACCTGTTGCTGGCCGAGGCTGAGCCCATCAGTGATGGTGGTAGCACCTCTGGGATAAATACAGTTTAGAAGGTGAAAAAGTTACAGCACAGGAGCAACAACAGCCGGAGACAGGAGTGAGAATATGTGGGAGAAACAGTTCTGCAGACCCTGCGGTCAGCGAAGAAATAGGGGAGGAGGTGCTCTAAGCACTGGAGCAGAGATTCCCCTGCAGCCCGTGGAGGACCTCACGTCAGAGCAGGGGGATGCCCAAAGGAGGTTGTGATCCCATAGGAAGCCCACGCTGGAGCAGGCTTGCTGGCAGAACTTGAGATGCTACAGGGGACACACAATGGAGCTGCCTGTTCCTGAAGGACTGCATCCCATGGAAGGGACCCATGCTGGAGCAGTCTATTCCTGAAGAACTGCATCCCATGGAAGGGACCCACGCTGGAGCAGTTCATGAAGAACTGCACCCTCTGTAAAGAACTTATGCTGGAGAAGTTCATGGACTGTCTTCAGAGGGAGTGACCCCATGCTGAAGAAGGGGAAGAGTGTGAGGAGTCCTCTCTTGAGGAGGAATGAGTGACAGAGACACCCTGTGATGAACTGACCACAACCCCCATTTCCTGTCCCCCTGTAACACTATGGCGGAGGAGGTAGAGAAAGTCAGAACTGAAGCTGAGCTTAAGAAGGGAGTGGTGGGCTTTGGTGGGCATCTGGCATCTAGCCAGAGTCAACCCACCACAGCTACAGACACTTAAACACATTTAAGAGATGACACTTAGTATTGGAGACAGCTATCAAAGGTGGAAATGACAGGGGCTGTTTCAGCTATGACGAGAGCAGGGAATCCCAATCCCTGTGCACTGTTCCACAGATGCTGCTTCTAGCATGTGAATCTGCAGACATCAACTGAGTGGAGTGAATCTTCCCATCTGACAGGCAGCTGAGTGGGTTTCCCCAGCAATTCTGTTTGTCACTAAAGTATGGGATGAAAATTGTAGGCAGAATTTCACACCTCTCAAGCATAAAATGACAAGGGTGTGTGTGCACAATCCTGTAAAACAGATAACTATTTACATCAGTTTAATCAACTTCATAGAGGACTTCAGACCTGATGCTGAAAACGGAAAAATTCTCCACACCACCTGGCTCATATGGTTCTGGAGACAACAAATGTCCTTGTGTACCCTTCTCCCATCCCTTGGAGGCTTTTAGTCTTGTGGGCACAGTGCTGGTTCAGTCAGGGATAGAGGCAGCAGCAGCAAACATTACTCAAAAGCTCAGGAAAACTAAAGGCAAAAAATTAAACACTCATGAAATTTGCTTTCCCTGCATTACCAGCAGGAAAAGACCCAGCCAGACCCCAAATGCAGCAAAACAAGAGGTTTGTTGCATTCATGTCTTGTACCTTGTGCTTACTTTCCCTGTCTGCTATTTAAGATACTATGCACTGCAAGGGGATCATAACCTTGATTTAAGCCCTTTACTGTGGCACGTCCTGTTAAAAATAAAAGAGATGTGGAGCTAATTTTTTGGTACACATGGCTTTCCAAAAATGGAATTCAATGACATAAATGACCAGATTGCCAGCTAATTGTTAAAATTTCCAAAACATAAGCATCAATCAAGCTCTTATTCCAGCCACAAATTATTTACAGGAGGAATGAGATCCTCTGCAAGAAGAATTAAATCAAGAGCTTCTGAGAGTCTTTCCCATAGTTTGGAATGGTGCACAAAAAAAGAAAAAAAAAAAAAATAAGAAAAGAAGCGCTTAGGAAGATAATAAACCCCATATTTTCCAAGCAAGACAAATATTATTAACATGGCTATTGTTTAGTCAGTGGTGATGAGTCCATGAAAACAATCTTCTTTTGAGGGCTAAACTACAGGACATGACCAGAGGATAAAAGTCTTACATGACTATTATTTTTTAAGGTAAGGTGGCCTTCAGATTAAGAATCACAGAACTTACTCACTAAAACTAAGCCACAAAAAATCTTAACTTGGGTGTCTGGCAAACTAACTAAATGTAACATTAATTGAGTGAAGTCCCTAAAATACAAAATGCTAGACCAACTGCAAGAAGCCACAATGAGGAAAATCCATTATATTAACTGACTGACTGTAGCTCATAGAAGTCAAAGTAAATTCTGCCTGGAAGGAAACAGAATGAAATCAGACAAAAATAGGAATAATCTGAAGTGACACAGCAACTTATAAAGAAAAGGATATCAGAGAAGGCTTTACATGTCAGACATAATACAAAGGTTTGTTAATGGTGAGAATGCAAGAATGTTATTATACAGAACAATGGGATGTGCACTACTGAACTGACTCGAAATTCACGGCAAGGCATGACTTGAAAGCACTTGTTGATAATCAGTCTGGTTCCTACTGAAGCAGATGAAAAAGCTCAACTAGGAGAATAACAGGCCCATATACATGACAGTAACCAATACCTGTCTGTGAAGAACTTAAATGAACTAAAAATAAAACAGATTTTGAAATCAAAACTGGTTTGGAATTTTCTATTTTAATGTGAAACGAACTTTTCAGCAAGAAAGTTGTTGGACTGGAACACAAGAATACACATGAGGAAAAAGCACAAAAATTGGTCCCTGTTTCAGCCCTCACGTGCTATTGAACAGCAGGGAATAACATAATGTATTATTTTAAAAATATATAGAAAAAGAAGGATTTTGAGCCTATCCTAGATACTTTAAATAAGAAAGAAAACAGCCACAAAAAAAAAAATCCTGTTGTCAAAATATGGTGCTGGGTTCCACATGAGCCCCAGTGTATTTATTTCAAGAGCACATTCAACCATAAGGATCATCGATAGTTAATTGATCAATTAAACACCAGGTTTCTGGAGTTTAATGAGTAGAAATATCTTGTAGACTGCTTATTTTTGGTGATTTTAATATAAAGAGAATAGGTGCTGAAAGTACTGAAAGAGGTATGGAGACTTGCAAAAGGAGAAATAAATACGGATCTGGGAAGTGAAACTGAGAAAAAAACTAGCACCAAATAAAGGATATGAACTCTCACAAGATAATAAGGACTGAAGAAAACAGAATAGAAAGACTTAAAAGAGAAAGCTGTATTCAAAACTGCCAAAAAGCCTAATCCATATTTGGAAAGAAGAAACAGAATATAGGTTGACAATACAAAAGAATGGAGGTTTTTATCACTGGACAATGACATCCAAGTCTATAATAACTAAATATTAAGAAATAGAGATAAACATCTGATCTTTTGAGGATCTTTTAGAATTTATGGTATTTACAAAAATACTGGCAGTGACAACAATACCTTACATGCCATAGTGAACATCAGGGCTCAAAAATAATAAAAGCTGCAGCACTGAACTAGAGATTATTTCATATATAAAATATATATGCTTTCCTATGTATATCTATACTTTTCATATTTCATATCCAAGTTTTGCTTCATTCTACCCTATAACAAATGTAACAGAATTGGTGGGACACAGACAACAAAGAAGAAATTTCTCAGAGCAACAAACATCAAATATTCATTGCCTTGTTTCTAACAGTCAAGCTCACAAGTGTGCCGTCCAATTAATGAGACAGATATGTGTGTGTATAGATATTTATATACACACACATAAAAGATACAAATTTCAAGGAGCGTTAATACTGAATGAGACTATCTTGCTAACCTTGTTGGGGAGCATGAGTTTCAAGTATTTTTATATGCATCTCTGCCCTTCTTTGCCCTCTAATACCTTTTTGTGGCTACTACAACACACTGACCACATGGGAAATTCTGTTAAAAATATAGTTGTGTTCTCATTTCAAAAGAATAAGAAAATGAAAACCACATAGGTATTGCATTACTGAATCATCCTCAACCAAGATCAAGTCAAAACCAAGTACTGAGAATACAAACACACAATGTTTCTGCAGCCATAGCTCTAACAGCATGCAATTCCGTACACCACAATCCAGCCCAAACCTCCCGTGAAGCAAGTGGATTAAGAACAACACTTAGTATCATCAGTGACCAGCATTACAGAGGCCTTATATTCTTGAATTACAAGTTACAAATGTTACTGTGGTATTCACAGCATTCCCATTAGCTCATGTTGAGAAAACCATGCATATCACAGCAATGCTAATTATCTGTAAAAGGTAAAGGAAAGATTCTGTAATCGCAGCATGACTAGACATGTATTAACAAGAATGCCCTGGCTAACACTAAAGTATGAGGGTGAACAACCTTTAGTACAATATAAACTACCTCTGAAAGGGTTAACACTTTAAAATGTATTAAGAAATGGCTAAGCTATATTTTTTTTGATAAATTCATACACTTTTGATAATCCTGGCTTCCTAGGGAAAATACTAGAGGTATTGGCACTCTTCAGTTGGAGATTTCAAACTCAATTTTGTTAGATTTCCATTCAAACCAATTCAACAGACATAAAATATCAGCATCACTGCAGACCTTCTGATGTTTGCCTACACCACTTATCTAGAGCCACAGCTGCACTCAATACGGTTATAGATCTTGTTTATAACCCACAGTGTTGAAGAACCCTCATCTTTAATTTATCTGACTGTGTGTATGTCAGTATACAATGTCTGATATGTGTAATTATTCACTATTAGGATGAAAGTTGCAGTCCTGCTGCAGTATGTAGTACTGAAATTCTTCAGCAGAAATGGAGGAGCTGGGTGATGTATTATTCACTTCATAGACCATCACAGTTCATCAAGTGAATATATATAAAGTCTGAGTCATTTTTTAGACTTTCATAAACATATATTATTCAGACTGAAAAGAATGGACCCATCTTACTTTCAACACACTCTTGGAGAATAATGAGAGCTTGTAACCTGTTGTAGCTGGCTAATGTGTGTATTGGATTACACTGCATTAAAAAGAATGATCAAATATTTCATTTGATTTCTTAATTAAAAATACCAAGAGAAAAATATCGATCAGATGCTGCAAACTGTCAAGCTCAACATGATTTACAAGGATGTCAAATTAAAAGAACCACAAAAATCTTTGGCAGACGACAACCAGAATTTTCTTCAATTTCTTTTGGACTCAATCTATCTATGCTAAATTTCAGCTCAGATTTTTTTCAGTGAGAGCTATCTATGAAGACCATGGTGTAATGTTTATAGTGAGAACTTATTGCTTCAGTGATGATATTTTAATTGTAAAGAAAAAGAAACAAAGGCACAGACAATGTAGCCATATGGCCCCCTTTTGGTTTTCTCCTCTTGCTAGTGGAGATGACAAGATGGATTTAAAGAGTGGATTACCTCTTTAAAAAAAAAAGTACAAAAGGGAAGCACTGACATTTAGAAACCCTGCAGCAAAAACCCAATATTTACATGTTGTGGCACCTTAATTAAAATACTGGAAGAATTTTTCAACCCCCTCCATCTCACTTCAAAACTAAAATAAAAAACCCTAAACAGAGCAGTGTCTCAAGGCTCACAGACACTGTTTCAATTTTATTATACCTCTGAATGTTAGTAGTTTTCATTTTGTTTACTAGATTACAACCTGGTTTGAGGAAATTTAAGGACTACCTTCCCCTAGACTCTGAAGTAAGTCTTTTCTGCCTGACTTATCAAGACATAAAAGCACTTCTTATTGATATTTACAACTGAGATGGATGCTATATCACTGAAGCAATCCAAGCTTCATGTCCATGAGTCTCAGAACCAGTTTTTAAAGCCAAATAACCAAAATGGAATGGACTCACTCCAACCAGATCAGTTGTACCCATAGTACTGCAGAGGTGACTGGTGTGTCCGATGCTGAAGGCTGGGCCACGTAAAGTCTTTTGAGGCAAATAGACTTTGCTGTTTCCAAGACTTCATTTTGACAAATACACAAACAAAACGGTAATATATGGACATAACTGCATGTTTGATCTTCATTTTATCTTTTACTGCTGCTGCTGTTGTAGTTATGACTATTTTTTTTGGATTGTACTATTATTTATAAAGTTTTGATTAATGTCTTGAGTTCCATTTTGTTGGAAAAATGACAGAAACTCAGTTTCCTTTCATTTCTTTTATGTACTAACTGCAGTTACAAGCACCGCGGCCTAGCTCTTTGTGCATCATAACTTTACTAGAGAAGGGTACCACTGCTTTTGCTCTAGGGGCTTCCTCAGAAGTGTTCTTCCTGAAGCTGCAGATGTGATCGACATTTCAGATGCCATGTTTATGAGTCTTTCTTTACATTACATTTGACACTCTTCATACAAGCCATTACCTGAACGCTTCTTTCTGAGAAGGGCTCCTCTTGGGACTAGACTTATTAGTGAGCTTGGGAACAGGATTTCCATAACCCTTCCTTTCATTGACTGAAGCTAATTTATAGAGCTATTGGCTCAGATTATTTGACACACACACACAAAAAAAGGTTTGGTTGTTATCAGGAGGCACTAAATATTACAATAATACTCTATAGATTTACCAAGAGGAGGTTAGAGAGGGCATTGGATTTGTTTTTCTGGATTTCTATTTGCACTTAAGTAAGTTTTAGATTTAATAAGTTATTCTTAAGGGCAAAAGGAAAACAGCCTTATTTAAAGCTGTATAGTTGCAAGACAGCACACAAGCAATTCTACTAATGACCACAGTTTATGATGATTTTGAGCAGATGACATTCAATATGGACATTCAATATGGACAATTTTTTTGTTTTTTAAGATAAATATTAGACAAGTAATTCATTTTCTGTTTTCTTCAGAAGAGCAGAGAACAACAAAAGGGCATCAATAGGATGTGTTTCTTTACCACATCTGCCATAAAAGTGAGGGGATGAGGTATAAGCAGGCCAACATAATGAATTACAGAAAGCCCACAAAATAAAAGCTTGGGTTTATACAGCAGAGTCATCTTGGAGTAGTTGTGTGAGGTATCATGTGAGTGTGACTGTGAAGGTCTGCAAGGGCTAAAGTCCATCTGCTTGGTCTGCTCCTTGTAAGCGGGCTTTGCGGCTCCAGCTGAGCTCTGAGTGGCTCAGTGTAACTACACAGCCAGCAGTACCCAAACCAGCTCAGACACACCTGCATGAGCTACAGTGGTGGACACAGACCTAGGAGTATCATGTGGGCATTCCAGATGTTGTTTCTTTCTTACATGGAAACCAAGTACAGCCCAGAAGTGCCAAGTACAGCTAAGAAGTCCCCATATCTTTATATCTCCCCTCATTTCCTTAGAAAGACAACTTCCAAGTTAAGTCACCTACTTTGAGAAGGTGAAAGCCCTTTGTTTTGCAGTGTTAACAATCCTGAAGCACCTACAGATTTCCTTAATCAAGCAGGCAAGGGAGGGAGATAGGAGGAACAGAGGATCAGTGAACATCTTGCTGCTCTGTCATCCCTGTGTGATAGCTTGTCCTCCCACCCCATCACTCTCAGACATTGCTGAATAGAAAGCAAATTACCAAGCATCATCCAACCCCCAAGCTATTCCACATATAAATGTGACTATTAGGGCATACCAGTTCCAAATCATTCAGTAGTCAGCAGAGAGGAATATTTCATGGCTATCTTGCAAGAAGAATCAGAAGAACCAATACGAACTTCATCTAGCACTTAGCTGAGGTGAAAGAGGATCAGTAAACAATTTTAATGAGGATACTGTACCTAATGTAACTGGGTCTGGATTCACTGGACTCTGCTGTCTGGAATGACTACTGCTGCTGTTACCGCCTTTTTTTAAATCTTCTGCATCACTGTACCGCCGTATCCAGTAATTGAGCTCCTCACGATCTGCTTCTTGACATCGCCGTAGTACAGTGAGAGATCGCCTAGTTTTTTCCACCATGTCCATTATACAGTTTAACAGCTATTCGCAGCAGATAAACAAACAAACAAAAAGAATACTTTATTCATAAATTGACAGAGAAATACAGAAAACTAATGTGCTGAGTGCCTGGGGTTTAATAATGAAGGAGTCTCCCCCTGTTATCTCCAATAGAGCTGAAAAATTTCAGTCTTGTTTTAAGAATGGCAATCCTTTCATAGTGATCCTAAGCTGTACAGGTAGGGATTTCTGAGGGAAAGGGCAAAGACAGGGAGAAAAAGACTAAACAGACTGTAGTCCCACCACTAGTGTCACATGGCACCAGAGAGGCCAGGAGATCTCCTCCAAAAGTGATGCCAGAACTAATAAATTCAAAGAACAAATCCGATGTGCCCCAGATCCAGGGTTTATAGAGCAGAATCCGTTCCCTATTTGGCAGCCTGTAATAATTAGGGTACTGCAGGAAGCACTTAACAGCAAGGCCTGGTATGAGCCACCTAATGTGGAACAGCGAGACCTCTGATCTAATCACCAACATTTTCAAAACACATACTGGAATTCAGATTTGTTTTAAATGAAAAAAATAAATTCCTTTCTTAGAAGTGCTCAGACAATTATACGTAAAAGTACATTCAGGCCTTACATGGTCAAGGTGTTTCCACTCTTCTGCCCATTCTCTGTCTGTTAGCCTGTGATCAATCATTTCTTCTTGACGTGTGCCATGCAACCCTGCGAAAAAGGAGTAAATCATGTTTACAATGTTGGAAGTCCTCTAGGGAGGAAATAAAAAAGAGCCTATCAGACAAACATATCATATATTACCCGGTCTAACACCAGGAATGGCACCACAAAAATAAATAGATGCTTAAAAACTTTGCTCTAAGTTCTTTTTTAGCACTTATCCCAACAAAGACGCTACCGTTTTACTCAATTTAATGTGTTCAATTCTGCAGGTTCTGTAGGTTGCAAGATGACCTTTCATGAATGGACATATGCCTTTCTGATTATACACTATTTTAATATATACATAGCATAAAATATAAGTTTTCACTTGCAGTACTTGAAGAAGTGAGCAAGATAATTATTTGGTAACTCCGTGTACTGAATATTAGCTGTACTTCAGAGTTGAAAAATATTAGTATAAACTCAGTGTTACTTCGCTAAATGCAGTAATTACTACCATGTCAACAGAGCATTATTAAGGGTTCATCCCTTCACAGATGTTTAAACAACATGTGGTTAAAATGTAGCACATACATCAGAACAGCTGACAACATGATACAACCAAGCCAGTATTTATTATCAACACTCAAGAGGAACCGACACTTGTTCTTTGTTTAGCCTCCTATATACAGATGCTGAATATTTGTAAATGTTCTTCTCATATTGAAGATTTGTTTAAAACAAAGAAGAATAGTAAGTGCAGATGCTAAGCAAGCCAGGCAAATCCAAGAGCATCAGACATCCCATTAAACCAAAATGTACTGCTGTGTGCAGTTGGTGCTTTTGCTGTTTTCATCCTCTGCAGATAACCCCATGCTGCACCGCACTCTTGAGATGTCACGCACAAAACGCTCTCTAAAGGCTAGTAACCTTCCTCGAGTCTAAGCTGAAACCACGCTACATCAGTGCCATTATTGTCACAAATCTGGCATTAGAAGAAAAGTAAAAGGCTCTACCTATCCTTGCCTGTCAGACACCTGAGTGTCCATGTCATCTATGCAGCTGTGAAAGTAGAGCTCCTCCTCCTTCTGTCTTGCTCTAGAGTGTAGCAAAGACACAATTCAATCTACTTTTACAAATATAAGTTTGAAATAAGGCCATTAGAAGCAGCTAGATGGACAAACAGCTATAAAGGCTATATCTGAATGGCAGGTATTATTTAACCAGAAAAAAAAAAAGAAAAAAGCTCTGTCCACAATACAGAATATGACTGCAAGGAAAATAGAAACCTAAAAACCCAACGCGGAAAATCAACATGCCTTACCCATAGGTCTGTTTCTGTCCCTGAGGTCCCTGTGGTTGGGGTGTCTGTATGAGTCCCTGTAGTGGTGGGCAATGGCCATATCATCCAAACGATAATGCTGAGGTGGAGGTGGGGTGGGATGAGGCAGACCATTGGGCTGATAAGATAAGCCATTATTTGGACTGTACCGCTGGCCTGGGCTAATAGTGCAGGGCCGCTTGCTTGGATGCTCTGAGTGCAAAGGCTCTCTGTCAAAGCCATTTTCTTTGGTTCTGAAAAACAAAGCAAAGGAATGTTAATTCGCTTCATCAGCAGAGCTGCTCAGGAACATGCACCCCTACCTACATATGCAGCTTCAGGAACTAAAGCTTGTTCTTTCACTTTGCTCCGTGTGTGTGTGTTGCAGAACATTTCATATTGCTGCTCATTCAAAGTATACACAGAACACATTCACCTTCTCTATCTGTGTAATGTGAGAAATACTAGCAGCGTGAGCCTTCCAGTGGAGCGGCTTGAAGAGCTGGGCTGCAGGGCGAGCAGCCTTCACTGAAATCACCAGCTCATGGGATGGATACACACATAATTGAAGAGCTGAAACAGTCAACTGAAACATGAAGCTAGAGGCCAAGAAATCATTACTTTCAGTAGTCCTATAGCATATAGTGATTAGGGGTAATCTGCAGTTAAAGAAGGTAGGAGGTTTTTTTCAATAGGATAGCATACGGTCTTAAGGTAGTTTCAGTGTGCTGAAGCTCAGCTATATGCAATGCCAGGATGAGCTCCCATAAAGATCTGTTGTCACACCAAGACTTTGGGTGAGAATGACTGTAGATAATGAGAAATGCTTTCTTCAGAGATTTTTGTACCATCTGGGTTATTTCAGTCAAAGGTGCTGTGACTGTCATTAATTTTGCAGGAAGATGTGGTTAGACTCAAGTCCTCAATAACATTCAAGATTTCTCACTCCATTACTCTCAGACAGCGGTTTAATGCTCAGGCAACTTTGAAGAGTTATCAGGGAGAAGGGCAGGTTTTTACGTTATTGATACTTGTTAGTACAATTCATAATCGGTTATTTCAAAAGTCTCTACTCTGCACCTCTGCCTGAGAACCTGGGACTCACACTGAACTAATTTTCCATTAAAATAAAAAAAGATAGGTTAGAGTTACTTCAAAAGGTTCACAACTCTTTTTAGGGAAGCTTCATTTCACTAAAGTATGGGGGGGGTTTATCACTGGAATAAACTAAACCTACAAAATATTGCTTTTAACAGAAATGTTATTAGATATAAATATTTCAAACTGTTGAGGTTGCATCCCTCCCTACAAAAACCTTTATTAAACAGCTGATATATTCTAGCCTATTTTGAAGAGAACTTTCTCCTCCATGATTTACAGAAGACATAATACATCTTCCTAGTAATAACAATTTTTTGTCACTTTGACAGGAAGGTAAATTTGAGCCAATTTTCTTGTTTGCCTGCTGTCAAAACCAACTGCCCTTCAACAAAACCTCCCCCACAAAACAGCCAGCCTTGAGGGACTGTTTGTGGAGAATCACTCAATGTATTAATTGCTGCCCTTCAACAAGTTCTCCTTGAATGTCAATGAGAGGAAGGATAAAACCAAATCTTTACCAATGTCCACTGCGAAAGAGGATCAAAGTGAAATCTTGCAATTACCATCAGGAAATTAGAAGATGAGTTGCACTGTCTTCAGAATGAATAAAGAGAGTTTTCAGGGATCTCACCACAATCACTATTAGTGAAGCTGCAGGTATGTATATTTTTTTATACCTTAACTTGGCAAAGATGGAAGAATCTTTCACCAGTAAAGTAGGACAGCTGTTCTAATTCTGGGCAGCGATATAAAAGACATACTTTGTTCAAGTATGTACCTTGTTCCAAAGCAAATGCAGAATAGCTGTGAAAACTCCTAATCAGGAAAACCTGAGGACCATCATAGATTTTTAATGACATTTGGCACAATGGAACTGCTTGCAATAACTCCCAATGGCTAGTGATGTTTTTGATGGCTCTCCAAGACAAGTTTTGCATTTAGTTGCTGGTGTTTTCTTTGCACATATCTACTCAAGCTCAATGTCCAGATCTTTCAATTGCAACATATTAATGCAAGCAAAGAATGGATTTTCCTTTATGTACAAGCCAGGCTATTAATTTGCCAAAGTTCTTTAGTATTACAATTAAAATGATCTCTAAAATGGGGATGCTGGGTGGTGGTGGTGGTCAGAAACTGTATGCAATTAAATAATTTTATTGACCTTTTTTTTTTTTTTTGGATCACTCAATGTAGGAAAAGCAACCCAGAAGAATGTGGCCAGTAGGAATCCAGTTTTCCTTTTCTGCTCTAAGGTTAAGATGTTAAAATAATCTACTTTCATACAAATGCACATATTTGCAACTTACTGTACAGGTGCTTCTGTGGTTTTCTTAGGAATGCTTTGTATTTAATTACCTTAACTAGAATGCAATGCATTAGCTTGGACAACACACCAGCATATCCATTTTCATCTAGAACCCTGAGTTTAACTAGAGTTTAACTAACATAAAAATTAACAGTACCATTGAAAACACATTTACTGGAATTAAATTCCTTTTTTTGCTGTTATGCTGCTGTCAGGTCTTTTCTGGGTGTTAAAACCTTAATTCTACAATTTGTTGTTACATTTTCTGCACAGACTAAATAAACAACACAGCAGAATACCAAAATGAAAACTGTACATTCAGTAATTTTGTGTTTCTGGCTATATAAAAGATATTAAAAGGTATTAACTTCCAAAGTCTCATCAGAACAGGAATAATTGGCAAATTTACTATATCTGAATATACTGAATATAGTGATAAAAGACTGAAGAGTGACATAATTCAGTTGCCCTGAACTCAACCTACTGTTCTGCTTCTCACCCCCCTGGGACAGCATCATTTCCCCAGGTGCCTGAGGAAAGCACTCCTGTTTCACAGCAACTGGGAGACTCATGTGAGTACTAGTTCCAAATCCAAAATCACCACAATTTTAATCTGATTTTTATCTGATCCATCTGATTTTGCAAAGCAATAATAAGCTGTAGAGATGAAATAACACTGAATATGTAAGGAAGCCTGACACATTTTCTTGTTTCAATTTTTCTTGCTCCTGTTGGTCACATTTTCCTCCATGTGCACATAAATGGACACTATCCTTTGGAAAACTGGCCTTATGATAAAGTTGGGGTCCCTCAGATACAAACATGTAAGGGGTATTTTACTTAGAGCCATGATTCACTCAGATTAAAGATAGCAGAACAGATACTGGTCATTAGTCTGTACCCATTTAACAGACCTTAAGTTGTTTGTAAGTTATCACTTCAGTTTTAAATTATTGTAATTTATGGATAATTTTCTGGGTAGGAAATCTGACCATGCAAAACTGCCTTGGCTGGGAAACTAAGTATTACACCAATTTCAAATAACACCTAAGCCAGCGTGCAAGAAGGAGAGAAAGCTATTTGTGAGATGCTTTGATTTAGATTGTACTCCTACCAATATAGTTTTGATGACAAAAGAAGTGATAAACTTATTTTGTTTATAATACTGTGTTATAGAAAAGATTAATATTCCTTACTAACAGTTCATATTAGGAAAATTCTTTTAAAATTTCTCATAAATACACATGGCTTACAAGGAGCACAGCTGTAAGAGCTGTGAGCATCTTTCACCTTACTGAGATGTGGAGGAGCTTCTTCAAATAAGAAGATTCACCTAACAGAACTGTCAAAGTCAGTCTCTGTGCCCAAGTACCTTCAACACAAATTCCTTATCAGGGGTGTCAAGGGTACAGCAAGCACAGCAGTACTTTCTCACAGAACAGTCATGACCATTTTTGTTTTCTTCTCACTCAAAATTAGAGCTACTCTTAACAGATTTTTTTGCAGTCCTATATTCACTTTATAGGCAGCTGTCATAAATGTAGAGTCACTGTGGTACGACACACATACAGCCCTTTCCAGCAAGCTCAAGGGATGACTAATTAGCAAAAAGTCTTTTGTGGTTAATGTATTTTAAATCATGTTATTTACAACCAAGCATTCATTCACCAAACAAAAACTCACATTGGTCCAAGTTCTTTTGCTTTACTACTGTAGAATGTAAACTCCAAAAGTTGTAAACAAAATATAGTGAACACTTGTTCATGACATGTCATGAACAAATTACCAAAATGTGTTGTCTCCTCAGGTGTCAGTTTTTCTCTCTTGCAGTGACTGATGGTTCCCAGTGTTATTACAGAAACAGATTGATCTTTTTAATGAGCTAGTTTAATAGACTCCAAAATCTCACCGTGGCTGCTCATCCGTGTCAGACCATATGCACCAAGAAAACATTCAGTAAAACACGAAGCTCTGCTGTCAGACTGCTCTATAAAACCTCACATACAGTAGACTTGGATATGTAGATAAATAACCAGAATTGGAAAATGCATATGCAAAAAAGGATTGGAAATTATAAGCAGAAAAGAATTCCTGCATGTGGATTTTCTTTGACAAAAAATTACAAGGTGGATGTGGTTATGCGCAACACACAGGTTCCACTTCCTTTGCCTAATTCTTTACTGTATTTTCACCTCTATTGGAATCAATGGTATGCAGTTACCCGTGCCTGAAAGAAAAATGTAAATATGGAAGAATGTGTGTATATACATTTCTACTAAATACTAAATGTGTCATACACATGTCTATATATGATATATCTATATCAAGTACACATTATATACAATGTATGTGTGCATATACCATATCCCTTGAGAAGTGAAAAAGACACCACAATTTAATTTAGTGAGAGACATATCTCAAAAAAAAGAAATTATTCCAACTGCCTTAAGTTCCCTTGGAAAGATGTTGCCTTTTAGTAATTTTACTTCATATTCTAGCGACAAAGTCACAGCAAACTCTCCTTGCAAAGCATGCCTCCTATCTTAAACTGCATTTTTATTAGTATATTTGAAAACTACTTATCTAACAAAAGGTATATATATTTCCAGATGTTTCCTTCTGTTCCTCTGTAAATAATTAAAATAATTAATAGTGTAATGAGTGTAAGGGCAGACAAGTATTTGGTTTCAATACTCAGTCTAGGCATGCTTTGAGGACAGTTTTCTGTGGCTGATTTACTTACATTATCCAAATTTAAAGGTATGCAAACTCCCATTCCGTAAATTTAAGAATCTTTTCAATGGGATCTTGTCTTTTTCCTAAATCTGTTGCACAAATGTTCCTGAGTACAGGAGACAACTCCACCAAACTTGGTTCTGCCAAAACTAACGTAGGGGTTTATGTTCTTCTGTATAGCTTTAATCATAGCGGAGAAGTAGGTATGAATAACCAGAGACAGAATTGTTTGCTACTGCAAAAAAACCCTTATTTTTTAAGCTCAAGGCACAATTCGAGTTGGTGAGCTGGGCAGTCCAGTCTTTCGTGACAGCAAAACATGTCCAGATCCAAAAAAGAAAGTTGTTTTTTGTTTGGTTTTTCTTTTTTTTTACATGCCTCTTCCCCAGAACTAAGGAGTCTGATTTCAAGCAGCAATCAAGAGATGCTGCTGGCTGATAGCTCTGGCACCTTAGAAGGTGCTGGCCAGTGGGACACCCTGCATTACAGCCCCATGTCTGGACCTTGGGAATTCAAACACAGAGTCTTACCCACAACACTGGAAGTTAAACTTCAGTTGTGAAGCCAAAGGGAGAGGAACTGAAGACTCACTCAGCTGGATGGAGCCCCAGAGAGACTTCAGTTGTGAAGCCAAAGGCACTTCCTCATAAGCAAAGACTTCGAAGTTTCAAGAGCACCTACACATTTAACTAAAAAACAAACTTAAAAGAAACACCAAGGACAAAATCCATAAACCAGAGTTAAATCTCTCTAGGTCTAGGGCTCAGTTTTAATTAAAAGATGAAGGCTGACTTTAAAATCCAATATTCTTCTGATCTGCCAGTCCCCTTATGGGCTACTCCTATGTCCTTTTGGCTATAAGACTAATAAGGGGTCTTTTCATTACTAAGTTCTTATACAACTCTACACCTGCACCACCTATCCTCTCCCATGCCCCCAGCACTGAAGGTACCATAGGTGACACCATATCAACTACAAAATAACCGAAATTCAGCACTGTCAAACCAGGTCTCAATGGGGAAGGGGTGTTATTCCAGAATGTTACGGAAGAAAAGCAAATGAAATATTTTATTGCTCAGTTTTCCTTTGTGTCCTTATGGGAGAAGCAAATAATAACACTCTATTAACACAAAAAAGCGAGCTAGGGCTGTCAGGAAGGTACATCCCTCTTCTCCTCTGTAATCTCTGTCAAGTAAGACCTCACACTGTAAGGCTTACGTGATGACTTAATGTGTTCTGTCTACTTGTAGGAAAAGCACCGGACTACTGACCCTGGACTACAGCATGCTAATATTCAAGTTATTCACAAGATGCAGAAGATAATTTTAAGAGGCCTTTTTAACAGACATTTAGGTATACTATTCTGCAAAGACTGAGGATATGCAGTAGAACTGCCCCAGGGAGCTAGATTTCGGCTTTGGAAATGTTGTTTCTGCACACA
Source organism: Coracopsis vasa (assembly GCA_026283785.1). Classification (NCBI taxonomy): domain Eukaryota; kingdom Metazoa; phylum Chordata; class Aves; order Psittaciformes; family Psittacidae; genus Coracopsis; species Coracopsis vasa. Next base: position 26,308 of record JANHGB010054089.1, read on the forward strand.
GTAAGAGACTACATGGAAAAAGTTTAAGAAGTAATCATCTTTCTTGGATACAGTTAGCAGGTTTGTGTTAACATCAATGGCTGATTCAGTTTGGTCTAGTTGCCAGGGAAAAATGGTGAAAAGAGCACACAGAAAAGAGCTTATCTGCTGGTATGGAAAGCAGAGTATGGGAAGCTGGTATGTTAATTTTCTTGCTGGTCCCTAGTGATTATCCCAGAACACAATCTAAAGCAAACTAATTTCAAATACTTTCACATTTTTATCTATCTAATGGCCATGTTACTTTAATTGTTACTGTTCACTTCTGCTTATGAGAACCTTCAAGTTTTACTGTGAGCTGTCAGACTTTTGTTTCTCTCGCGTTTTGTGCTACCTGGCCTGTCCCTACACAAAAATGTCATCTGTGCAAAATTGCAAGCCTTCTTGACTTTGCATATCCTCACCTTTTTCATTTAAAAGATAACTAGAATACTTGCCATGCCTTGGGCATGCAGGTAGTGGCATTTGGCAGAATAGCATTATAAAAATTTTCCATGCTATAAAATCAATGGCAAACTAAACTAAGAAAAATCCAGTATTTGGGCCTCCCAAAGGTAGAATGTTTATGCTAGCCAAATGTCTGTTATGGGAAGACAATTAAAAATAAATAACCACCGGAGTCATTTGCTTCTAACGCTAAACAAAGAACTTTATTCAAATAAGAAAAACTGTTCCACATCCCTAAAGGTACTGTGCTTCAGACACACACACTTGCTTGCCCTGTTTCTGCATGGACTCTATCTCAGCTCAACAAAATAACAGATTTCAGTGAACATTTCTCCAGTTTGGAAGAAATGCAATACTGGATACATGGACATGGGAACATGGCACAGCAGAAGGAGTCAAAGCCCCGACTGCACTCTGGAGCTTGCCTTGTACTTCCCAATACAGAGTGCCTAGTCATTCTCCCCATACTTACTGTTTAGCCCAACAAAACCTCAAATACAAAGGACTTGTATGGAGCTGGAGTGATCTGCTGCTCAGGACTTTATGCTGCACAGAAATACTATGCATAAAATAGTAGGGTGCTGGTTGGCCAGTATTGCTTCTGTGTGGATATCCCCAGAGTGTGTTCTCAGGTGATTTTGCTGCCTGAGTCAGTGTGTGCATATATTACATTTATATACCCATATATATATATATATATGTACATGTAAATTTCTTCACTGAAAGGGTTTCTTCACTAACAGGCTGTCCAGGGAAGTGGTTGTGTCACCATCTCGAGGTATTTAAACGACGTGTAGATGAGGCACTAAGGGACATGGCAGTGCTGGGTTAACAGTTAGAATCAATGATCTTAAAGGTCTTTTCCAACTTAAACGATTCTGTAATTATATATATACGTATGTATGTATGTATATAAATGTACATATACAACAGGACAAGGGATAATGGTTTTAAACTAAAAGAGGGGAGGTTCAGACTAGATATAAGGAAGAAATTTTTTACAGTGAGGGTGATGAAACACTGGCACAGGCTGCCTAGAGAGGTGGTGGATGCCCCATCCCTGGAAACATTCAAGGCAGGCTGGATGTGGCTCTGGGCAACCCAATCTAGTTGAAGATGTCCCTGCTTACTGCAGGGAAGTTGGACAGGATGACTTTTAAAGAAAGGTCCTTTCCGACCCAATTGTGATTCTATCCACACATACACAAAGAGCAGGGTGTGAAAGGCATCGTGGTGCTCACCTGTCTGGAGTTCGCCTCTTCCCGTTTTCGTTCACATCGAGAAGCAGCTCTGAGGAGTCAACAGGTGAGGTGGTGCTGGCATCCAGAAGCAGCTGTTCGTGCTGGGCGAGGTACTGGGCTGGGTTCTGCTTGGCTAGCCTTGCACAGTGCAGCAGCTCCCGCTGCAGCAGGGGCAGATTGGCCTGGAAGAGCATGGCACATATTAAGAGCGTAGCTTGCAGGCAGTTTTAACAGAGATGGAACGAAAAAAAGGAAATCAAAGAAAAGCCTGCTCTGAGATGAACCTGTTGCAACCAGCCTCCAGTTAAATTTGTGGTTAGGCAGGCAGCCTTCTTATGGGCTCAGGTCATGGTTATGGTAAGTATGCATGGAAGGACGGGAGTTTACTGAAAATGGAAAATAAAACTAAATGCTAAGAGAAAACCAGGTCTGAGTTCTACATCTTTAAAAAGGTAAGAAGTGCTGCCCTGGCAGATTTCATCCCCTTTCTTACAACCCAAAACCTGAGTTCATATGAAGCCGCAGTTTTCAACAAGTAACAAACCTTCCTCAATATTTGTTTCCCATTCAGACTGCAGTTAGTACTTTGAAATCATTTGAAACCATAGGATCTGTGGCTCTGTAAGTTGCCTCAGTCACTATCCTTCAAGGGCCTTGGGGTGTACGGGATTGCACTCAGTTTACCCATTACACTTGCCGTTACACATTAAGATATAGATTACAACAAAATCTCACATTCCAAGCTTCAGTTAATCACCCAGAGGGCTATGACCTTCCTCTTAGCAAGATGTAGCTTGTATTTTTAACCTTCCTCTCAGGGCCCCAGTGGGACTTGGGTTATGAGCTGGAGTGTACCAGGATTCAGACACAGAGAAGTGAAAACGCTTGTTGATTCCTGGGTGGCAAAATCTGTCAATCTACTGGGGTCATACCTAGTCATACTTCATGCTAGACTGGGACCAAGGTGGAACTGTATGTCCTTCACCTCAGCGTAGACAGATGTACATCCTAGGAAACATCTTCCTTTCTTGCCAGCACACACATACATCAATACCAAGATAGCCCAGTAATTTCTGACCTACTTACTTGTGCCATAAGGGGATGTACCCTGACCTCTCTTGTTCCATGCCTAGTGCGCAGTGACTTGTTGCCTGAGGGTCTTCAAGTACTGGATTAAATTTCATGACCTTTAGTAATTAGAGGTAAGACAAAGAACTCCAATGGTCCCCTTTGCTTTTGAAATAATTCCCATAGGAAAATATTTCTTAAGTCAAAAAAGTTCTGGAACTAATGTGCAGGGAACCAAGCACAAAATCCCAGATGTTCTGGAAAGTTTTGAGCACAGGATCTTGGTAAATTACTTTGCGTTATACAAATGGCAAGTGCTCCAGCACCTGCTGCTGTACTATAGGAGTGGATCCACTATGCAATAAAAAATTTCAGAATAGGGCCAGTACATATGAACCTTTCAACAGAGGAAAAAAAACCAGCAGCAATTGCTATCACTTATTCATGTTAGGATGGGAAGACAGATGGTTGTGGAACATGAAGTCTTTTCAAACCTCCACAGAACACAAATATTTTGTGAAAGTACCAAAGAAATACCTTCTTTTGGTTCTGTCACATTTTTGTCCATGGCTACCACGTAACAGAGAGAGAGAAGCTGAGTACTTTTTTGAGCATGGTTTTTCATTTGTTTTAATTTTGTTGTTGTTCTTTAAAAGCTCACACAGAATCTAAGTCAAGACACTCAACTACTTGAACTGCCTCATGGAAGAAAAAGATTGGAGAAGTTTAATTATATTTAAAGTTTCTGGGGAAATAATGGGATCAGAGCTAGGATTTTAGTAGTGGTGTATAGCTGGAAGTTGTATCATCACATCTCAGCATGCCTGTGAGGTAGAATTGTGACGTCCCCACTTTGCAGTGAGTAACAAAGGAAAAAAACAGCACATTTTCATCACTGTTGGGGCCTGTATGCAGACTTCTACATCTGTACATGTGAAAGATACAAACCAGTTTTCAACCAGAAGCTGGATAAATTTATGTTGGAAAAAGACAGACTGCAAACAACCATGGTATTACTGGCTTACAGACCTCTAAAATGTTGCACTTCAGTGTCTGGAATGTGCCCCTACTCTTGTTTTGGATTGGTAGCATCTTAGCCTCCTCCATTAATTTCATAATCATACATAGGAAGAGGAGAAAATGGTTTTTACCCAGACTTGTTTTCCACTTTGAAATGACCTGTTCTAACAAGAAAAGAAAACATTATCTCTGCACCTGCAAAAGAAGCTGCAGCTCCAAAAGGCATTTTTATCATTTCAGTTCTCACTCCAGGTAATTAGTTAATAATGTTCCATTGTTGGTTGTTCCTACTTTCTTTGAAACTTCAGCAACAGAACTATTTCAGTATTATAATTTAAATTAAAAAGGCTTCATTGGTACAATTAGGTTTGATGCAAGTTTTTATCATTGCAAGTTCAAATAAATTATTTACAGATGTATTTTAAAAAAAATTGTGACAAATTTCTGCTCAGAGAACCTGAGTAACCCAACATCATCAAATCACATATTGCTACTGATGCTTACAACAAATATGCACAGCACGTTTATTGAAGAACAGAGCATTGGCAGTACTGAACATGTACACCATGTACCACTTAAATTTAATAGACTAAATCCTGCTTGATATTAATATAGAAAATGTGCACAAAAAGGCTCCCAGCCAATGAAGGGTTCTGCAGGTGAATGATCTTATCTTCCTCTGAACCAGAACTGGTAGAAAGATAAGCGATTTGATGACTGTTTATTACCTGTAATAGATCAGTGCTCCCTGGCGTGAGGCACTGTACAAACACATGGTGAAGAGTAGCTTCTTTCCCAGAATTTTTATTACAGAAGCACAAATATTGGCCTTCGACTGCAACGCAGCATTTGGTAGACCTAGCAATCTGTAGTGGATCTAGACCAGACAGGATATACAGCATGCAAAAGGTTTCAAGAAGGTTTGAGTGACTTGCCTATGATCAGGTAACAGATCAGAGGCAAAGCTGGGAACAGAAAACGGGTCTGGCTTGAAGAAAAGTATTTGGGGCAGAAGGGACTACAGGGCCCAGGAGTCTCTCTTTTGCCATGGTAATGCTGCAGGACATGGCCAAGGTCCTAGCTCGGGTCCTGGGAAGCAATATTGCCATGTTAGCATAGTCTTTAAGGCACTGTCTTAGCTAAATTTAATCCCAGATTGCTTTGGTCTACAATAAATACATATATAAAAATTACATATATTTGCCGGGTGCTCCAGCAAGAAGTACAGAAAGCTTTCCATCTGGTCCCTGCCTTGCAGACAGCTTGGGTTTTTTCCTGCCACACAGTCAGTAGGCAGCTTGGCTGTGGGAATACAAATCCTTAAAAGTACCTAACTATTGCCTTTGAGCATTCAGCCGTGTATGAGCACATCTCCTTCACCCCTCTTGTCATCAGACAACTACTACTTCTGCTTATCTGGAGGTGGAAAACCAGAGCATCTTCTCAGTTCACATCTACCCATACTTACTAAGCTGAACAAGTTGAAAACCAGCAGAATGGGGCTAAAATTACAACCATAAGCTGCCAGCACCAAGAAAAAAAGAGCATGTAACGGTACAGAGTCCTTGTGAGACCATCTGGTCTTTGTCCTGCCATGGCGGCTGCAGTAATGGTGCCTTAGGCAAAAATGAGTTAAAGCAGTGGGTGGTGGGAAAGGGTTACAACAAATATCACAGGCTCCTCAGGGGTCTGTAAAGGATGTGGAGGAACTTTCTTTTGAGTGGAGGAGGATAGAAAAAGGAAGACAGGGAAAAACCCACAGCAGTAAACCCTTCACATAAATAATCTCATTAAAGCCACCCTCATTTAAACTCGTTATGAACACACACAGTGCACACTCCTTTTCAATAAACATCTCAAAACAGGAGGAAAAAAAAAAATTGTATGACTTGTCCTGGTATTTGTCTGAGTGCACCAAACAGTTGCACACAGGCTTTTTCTGCAAGACTGACATACACGTGTGTGCTTTGCTTTTGAAAACAAACTTGTTTCTTCCATCAGAAAGGCTGGTGATATTTAACCAAGCAAACAAATGGAGTTGTGCATTCTCAAAGAGACAAATTCCTGAATGATAATTAGGAAAACGGACTCACATGCTGGACATCTTGTGTGCAGATGTCTTTTGGCAAAGTGTTCCCTGGCTCACAGCCAGCACCAGCTTTAATATGTATCTTAAGATCAACTGAAGCACTGAATATAAAACTAGTAGCTCTGCAGAGGAACGACAGAATTTTCACTTCTTTCCAGAGTGCAAAATGTGCAACTTTTTTTTACATTTTTAACAGTATCGGTAACATGCCAGTGATAACATGGATATTTGCAAGAGTTTTTGAGTTAATAAACCCTGGGGTTTTAAATGAAAATTTTGAATTGGGATTTACAATTCAAGGGTGGGGGTAGGGGAACGCGTGTCAAACATCTGCTCCCTTCACCTACGTATAGGAGCATCTACAGGGCTGAAGACCTAGGCTAAAGATGAGTAAGATTTTACCTTCATGCTTAATCTTTCTGCCGTGCAGCTGAATAACTAATGAGAAACACGAACACTGCTGCTTCCAAATTCAAATGTATGGAAGACACAAGACGTGAGTTTTTCACTTGGTACTCAGTTAAATTCAGTGATTCCATAAACATCTTCTGTCAATTTAAAAAATATGGTAATACAAAGCAATTTTGTGTGCTCTAATTCTGGTGCCAGATTAGGTAATTAGAATGGTGTCTAATATCCTTCCAGTAAATGTTTCTCCATAAATGCAAAATGGAATCGAGGGTCTGCGGGTTACATTAGCTTAATGAAAACAAGACTTTAATGCATATTGTTACAGCAGCGTTTGAATGCACTTATTAAGGCCCGTGTTCCCACAACCATATGGTTTTTGTCATTAATGTCTCCTTTGAGGAAAAGCACTAAAATTAGAAAAAAAGTTGCATCTTTGATTCCAATGATCCCAGCTAAATGATATGGTAACCATATGGTGTGCAGTACTGATAGAAGGATCTGGAAGTGTCCTTGTAAGCTTTTTTTTTTCTTTTTTGGTTAAACTTTTTTTTTTTTTGGCTGCCAACTTGACCCTGAAGGGAGCCATTTTCACAGAGCAAAGAAACTGGTGGTATTCACACAGGAAATGGCATTCAGATGATTAAATTCTTATAGAGAAATGATCCCTTCTTGGGGAAAAGGAAACAAAAAAAGAAAGGGGGGGGGGGTAGAAAAAACCAAACACAACACCTCCCCCACTTGCAGTCAGAAGTGCTTCTGAAGAAGTGAACTAAGAAAATACTTTCTTCAAAGAACAATGTTAAGTATTGTAAAGGTAGAAACAAATAAATAAATATGCGCGCGCACACAATATATTAACAAAATCCTTATCCTAAATATTTCTTTTTGATGTTTTATTAATTAAAAAAATAAATATTTGTATTTAAACTTTTAATTTAACACAGTTTTGCATGTTCATCAAGTATTCCTGTGAGAAAAAAATTACTGATTTGGGTATATTACTAAATGAGGGGTTTTTTTAGAACCAGTATGCTTTTTACCCTAAAGAATTTCTTCTCAGTAAATTGGGTCACACAAATTCTGTGCCTCCCCCATTAAGATTGACCTGTAAGTTATTTTAACTCTTTTTTACTGAAATCAAAGGAATCCTGGATAGTTGGCTAATAATACTGGCATCAAAAATACCATTAACTCTCCTTGCTCATCATCCACACACAATTGCCCATTTACCCCATCCTTTCCCATTGAGCCTGCAGGTGTGCACAGAAGAAAACAACACTCTCCTCATCTTTGTATTTCATAACTGTTCAGCTCCCTTAAGTAGGTAAGGCCTAGTCTGAAACATCTCTAGTTCCCAAATAATTATGGAAAAAACTATCACTTATGCAGAAAACCATACCCAGCCCCTTGCAAAATATCAAATCTAATTATACCCTTAGAAGGATTTCAGTGCTATGCAGAGAATTAAGAGGGGTGGCTTCCACATTTAGAGCATCCTCCAGACAAATAAATCAATTCAAAACACTCTGTCATACTCTTACTGTATATTGTCAAATGGGCTGGAAGAAATGAAAAAGAGAACCAGAACAAATAATGACTTTATATGCAGCTTGCCCCCTCCCATGTCAGATTTATGGGACCCATATTTAGAAGGGTGAAAATGTGAGTTCATACCATGCAGCACTCCCTGGGTCAGAAGCTTTCAGGCTGAATGATAAAACTCTTCAGTGCCAGCTTCTAACAAGCTCCTGGCACCAAAGTCAATTAATTCTGAAGTGGCTTTTAAAAGGAAAACAAACTAGATGCCATGAAAATAAACCAGAATGATTTAAGCAGGAATATCAGAGCTGGTACAACTGCAAGTGGAAGAGCATACTCAATTTTGAAAAGAAAACATCTGGCAATGTACCAAGGTAGCAGCTATGCTATCTGCATAGAGCCTATCTGACACAGCCAACCAAGAAGGAGAAAAGCACGAAAGCAAACCCATTGAGGATATTAGTACTTTAGGACAACAGAAGAGCTAGGAACACTTAAAACACACTGACTAAAATCATGCAAAACATCCACCGATACACTGACAATAAAAAAATATATATGGGAGCAATAAATACCTTATCTCTGGAAAATTCATCTTCACAGGACAACCACAACAGAATACAACATCCTCTGAGAAAGCAACACTGACTGTTCAAAGGTCATGGCGGTTCAGAGGGAGGTAGTTACTGACAGGTGAGAGGCAGAATAACTTCCTGACTTCAAAGAAGATTTTGCTTCCCTGATTCCTATTTTGCACATCATGTGTTGTATTTTATTATTTGTTTTTTTAACGAGACTTTAATTTCTAATAATAGGTGCATAAGCATAAAACACCTGGACACAGTCACCAGCCTTCTTAAGACACCACATTTGTACTGATGGCTGGAATTTAAAGAAGTAGTCTTCTCCTTGCATGGCAGAGTGTCACAATCTCATTGTGTACTAATAATGATCAGCAGCACTTTAGAAAAGGGCTGGTAGCAGGAATTCCTGACATCCCCTTACTCTGAATCACACAAAGTTTGCAAAACTCTAGCTTTTTGCAAGCACATGACATTATTATATTTATGACCAAGTCTCAAGACTTAGTTTGTAAAAGCTGCTATATCTACAAACTAAAATATAAAACAAACAACAGTGATTATAGAATTAGGGAACCGACAGGTCTTGTGCCAAAAATGGTCCCGAACCATACACTCAAATGAAGTTCCATGCACTAAGCTATGGAAAGAAACCCTTAAACGTTATTCATTTTCCTGACTCTCTTAAAAAGAAAAACTGTAACATGCATCTGTGACCTAGCAACAAAATGGTTAGAAATATTTTCCAGATCACTGAACTGTGCAATACCTTTAAAAATGGGATGACAAAAGGTCGCAGTGGGAAGTTAGTAGCTTCTTGCAGTTTGGAATGAAATTCTTCAATTGTCAAAGTAGAATTCTGTTGAGAAAAAAAATTCTGTCTTGGTGACAAAATAATGAAAACACTTAGCAAGAGAAACAGTAACCAAAGCACTCTCAAACTGCTTAATAACTCGTTCTTGATACTGATAAGAGGATAAAGAAAAGCATGCCACATATTAAATTATTACCTTATTAAAATACTCAAAGAAATCACCAGCATTTCAGCCATTCAGCGCCTGTTGCTTAGAGTAGTTTAAGCTCTCAGGTGCTAGGCATGGAAATGCTTTTACATTTTAAACACCAGTTAAAGCTGCTTTTCCCAACAATTTTTTTATTTTCTATTGAAGCCTCTTGTAATTTTCTTCCCAGTGCAGAAGTGGTAATTAACATGCACACATGAAAAAAGCACACTTTTAAAGGCACATTTCTTGTTGTTTGAGGAGGAAAACTGCACTTTGCCTCTTGTACTTATGAGGAGGATTGTTTATAATGTTCTAGGCTACGTAGGAAAGTTATTACTTTGAAGCTGAGGGCATAACCATGAAGACCACATGCTTCATAGGGTTGACCAAGGGAATAACATGATATGTGGACATTCCCAAGGAAAAGATGCCAATTTGCTCCTCAGAGCTCAGATGAAAGTAGAAATCAACTGTAATTAACAGTGGGCAAGCACTTTTGATCTGAAAATCAAGGGCAAGTAGATCTCCTAAAGCCACCATTAGTTTCTTTACTAGTTTGCCTTTCCACAGAGAACCATGTGAAAAGCCAAACCACATTAAAAAGGCATTTTGGGTATGGAGACAAATGGAGAGTAGGACTTACTGAAGTTACACTGCCTACATTAAACCTTTTGACACTGACTCAAGTGAAGGGGTACCCACTGCTGCCACATAGGTTTTGTGAAGATACAAGTGGAGAACACCTGAGTCCTAGTACTGGCAGTGTTTGCTCCAAATGAAGTCAGTGGCAACTGTAGTTGCTCAGAACATATGTAAATTAGAGAACCACAACAGCATTTTTCCTTGTATGTCCAATTACTGCTGGATAAGATACATGGGAGATAACAATGTCTGGTGGAGAGAGGACTTTTCTGGAAATAGAAAGAATCCTGGGCCAGATTCCCAACAATTTGCCTGTAAAACAGCAGCCCAACTTGACAGAGTAGCTAAGAAGCAGCTGAAATTTTCATTCGGCCATACAATCACGTAGAGATAACCTTATAGATAGGGTGACTTAAGTAGCAGTAATGCACCATCAGGTCCCTCTTTCTTGGGTTCAATGAGTACTGAAAAAAGGTTTTCCACTGTGTAACCACAGTCCAAACATATATTCAACTTATTCATCTTTTTAACCAGTATTCTGCCACTACATATGTAGGCCACTCTCCTTTTCCCAGCCAACTAGGAAGGCAAGCCAAACCATATTTTACTACACTATATATTTCAAGGATGTCTATATTAGGGGTGTTGCTAGTATAGAATGAAAACCCTTTCACACCATTACAACAGAATATATACTGGCAAAAAAAGTCAAGTCTATATCTGACTGGGAATAGCTGTCACTTATGGGAAGATAGTTAAGTCACAAGTTAGCTCCAGCAGCAAGAGCCGGTGCTTCATTCTCACGTTTGGTAATCTTAAAGTATGATATATGCAGCATTTATGACCCACTCTTTTATATAATAAGCATGTCAAGTATAAAGAGGGAAAAGGAGAGAAAAATATCACAATTAGTGTATCATTAGTTGTTTGCTTACCACAAGTCCTAGTACAAGGGTACGCACTCTCTCCCCAATCTCTGGTGAAATGTCATTGCCAAACTGCTGTAAGGTTGTAAGAAATCTCTTCAGTTTGCTGAGTTGCCTAGCTCCACAAGCTGGCGGTAACTGCTGGTTAGCCAGAGAAGAGGAAGAAGAAGAGGATGGCCCATTGCTAAAGCCATTAGGAGGAGATGGAGCTCCATTTAATGCTGTTGGTGAATGGCTAGTGCCATTGGTTACTGAAAGAAAAAGAGAAGGGAGGATAAAATAGAGAAGGGTGTGAGAAAAGAGAGAAAGAAGAGAGAGGAAAATCCATCAGCTTATGTTTTCCATGCTTGTCCTCAAAATTAAGTTGCACAATCAAAGATAATTAGCCTTTTGACAGAGCAACACTGCAGTTTATATTTCTTTCCCAGTAGCTGGTACTGAATGGTGTATGGATTGGAAGTAACAGTAGCTGCCTCTCAGACACCCCCGTCAAAATGCTCCTGCACATGGAAAGCATCATTTGAATACCACCCTTTTGTCAGAGGGTTTTAAAAAGAGAAGGAGGGAAATGGAAAGAGCATGAGAGCATGTATGACTGAAGACAAAAAAATTCCTCCTTGGGGTAGAAAAAAATGTGCAGACATATTTTATGAAGCCTCAGTTTATCTCTGAATATTTTTACTTGTGTTTCGTACACACAACTGACAGCTGTGTTTATAAAACAGGACTTTCACGTTTTAACCTTACACCACCCAATGAGAAGGTTATTTTTTTCGGATACAGATTTCCTAGCTGCTAACATATGGAGCACACAAAGTTGTTTGTGCAGGTACAAATGGTGCCATGCTCACTGTGGCCTGAAGCCTTGCAGCTAGAGCATGAAACTAGACTTCTGAAGACTTCTCAAAGACCATGAGCAAATCACTCAGTTTTCATGTGCCAATACTGTACCTCTAAAAGGATAAGAAAGCATTCCCCTCCTGTTGCAAGGTTGCTGTGAGAACAACTGTTTGAAGTACTAAGTGTTCAAAATTTATGGCAATGAGATTCATGCAGACATACTGAAGACAACAGACAGTTTTGGCAGCCATTTCAGTTTGATTCTCATCCACACTCCAGAAGAGAGCAGAGAATCAAACTGAGGACATCCTTTTCCACCCAGGCTACTTGGAACAGCAACAGTCAAACAAACTCTGTTGAGCTGTTGTTTGAGTCTGACTCGTCAAAATGAGAGCGAATGGGCACACAGCACACGACTGCACCCAGCAGCAACCAGCATCATGCTCAGTGGCCACTGCCCTAGAGAAATTGGCCAATTTCTTTTTGAGAACTCACTCAGAACCCATCCCAGAAAAACATTAAAAATCAGGAATTCCTCTACTATAAAAAATGCATAGGAGTAACCCTAAGTTGCTTCCTATTTAAAAGCATAACCATGGCGAGCTAGCAACTTAAAGAATTTTCAGTGTTGCTTAATGACCAGCCTCTCTGAAGCCACACATCCCAATTTTTGTCACTTTCTTTATCAGTCATCTTTATTGTTAGACAGCAAGTCCCTTTTGAGGGTGCACACCTATTACTAGATTTAGATCACTACCCTATTATCAGATTTAAACCACTACTGCAATACTTTTGAAGAAGCTTTTGATCTAGTGACTGAAGTGCCCTTCTGAAGCACCACAGGAAAAGCTATCTATTTGTATAGATATCTAGTTTCTGCTTGTGTTTTATCCTAGTTTTTGGTTACCTATTTTAGCTGCATGGGCTAGGGAGAGCAAGAAGTGGAAAAACTAGAAAGAAGCTGGTCTCAGCAAGTTCAGCTCCATGTGTAGCTCCAAGCGCTGCTGTACAGTGAGGTAACTGAGTTAACAAATACACTGTGACTGCAAGGAACTTGTATAGCCCAAAGCTTTGTAAATGAGGACTGGGAAGAATAAGACTGTGTCCTCTAGCCTGACAGCACCCAACAAGTCAGCCACTGGTAAGGGGCTGCTCTCAGCAGAGAGTCTTGGGGCTACGATCAAAAAAGCACAGAACAGCAGAGTTCGTTACCTTGGATAGACATGAGGAGGAGAAAGGAAGGTAAAATTTCTCCCACAATAAAAGAAATAAAGAAATGCTCCCCAAATGCTGCTTCTCTAGAACTTTTTTTTTTTTTAATAGCCCACTACACATTAGTAATTTTCTCTCCTTCCTTGTAACATCTGAACTTGCCAACTGGCAAAGTTCTACATAATTTCTCAAACAAAACCACATGATTAATAAAACAGAATTTAGCATTTAAAATTTCAAACTAGATTATGTCAAGAGTATTTAAGAGTCTGAATCAAAGAAAATAAGGATATTCTTGACCAGAAAATAAGTATGATCTTCCTGGCCTACAGGCATTCCCACTGCAGCAATAATAAATGTAACAGACACTCCAACAGAAGTACTATTTACTGTACAAGCTGGAACCACTAAAGACGAACTCCAAAATCTGACAGGATAAAAAAAGGCAATTAAAACTAGACTTTTTTAGATAGTCTTTATATAAACACCCCCAAACTTCCAGCTATGGTTCATACACCTTTCCAAAGTGCAGAACCCAATCACAAACAAACATCCAGAAATCTTGTGAGTTACAGTGAGGATTATAAAAGTCATTAAAGAAGAACATTGCCCTATTCCTTTTATGACTGCCAAAGATAACCCTGAACCCTGATGCAAAGTGCATCATATTTGAAAGCTTAATCTCTAAGAAACCCGCCATGCAAAAACCTAGGAACAATTTAACTTTAGACCAGAGCAGCTCCTAGGATGATTCAGGTGCTGGAGGTTAAGCAAAACAGACAAATCTATGCAGGATCAGGGTCACTGGGTTAAATTTGAGTTTACACAAATAGCTGCCACAAATCCTCCTCACTGTTTAAGCTGGATGCAAATCGTTAGGACAGGGTTCCCTGGGAGAAGTAGTACAAGGGCCTCCAGCTGGACTTCTGCATAGAGGTGAATTTTAAATAAGGCATTTAGCAGACAGAAAAGGACTAAACAGACATAGGCAAGACAAATAGAAGATGCTGCCTTCATTCTGTTTAGGCATATGTATTCTACGGTTCTAAAAATGTTTTATTTAAAACGTGAAATGTAAACACATTCTCATGTTTATACTATTACAAGGCAGTATAAAAGAGACAAAAAAATTTGCAGCTAAGTCTTGGTAAGAAAAATGTGGATCATTTCATGGCTGTGAAAAGAATAGTCCAGACAACATGCCAGATTCAGATCTCAGTTACACTGATACGAATGCAGAATATTTCCATCAAGACTAGTTGAGTTTCCTGCGTGTTTACATCAATAAACTGAGACAGAGATGCAGCCCTAAGTAAAGTGGTCACAGATTAGAAATCTCTAGATAAAACAATAAAAGGCCTTTATTTTGGGGTTTATATCAACTAGATATTATATAGCATTTAAATCAGAATTCTGCAATCATAAGTGGATGAAGTTTGGTTTTTTTCATTAATTATCCCCCACTTTGAAAACATAAGCAAACCCCCCAAAGTTTCTATAAAAAAGGGAAAAGGGTCCTTCAAATAACAGAATGGCATAAAAAAGAAGGTTTTCTGTACTTCTCACAGAAGGACTGACCTGAGCATTAACTACATGGGAAAGCATTGCTCACTGCTCTTTAACACTGTGGCCAAGTTATCAATGAAATAACACAACTCTGAGCTGAATGTTTTAATACCTTAAAGATGCATTAAACTGTTGCAATCTTAGTTTTGCTTAATTACTTTATTGCAGTACAACTAAATGCTGCTCCCACCATATTATGCACGTTTTCCTTCACATATTTTGCTTTCTTACATAGAGAATAGAAAGAATATGGAAGAAAAGGAAGAAAATAAGTCTAATTACACGTTGTGGGCGTGAATGAACTGGTTCTTGGAGCTCCTTGGGTAGTGGGAGGAGGTGGCATGGCTGGAGGCGTCAGCCTGGATTGTGTCTTCACATCCACAGGTGAGTCTGGCATTGTGGAATGCTTCTCAGTGCGATCTGCAACACACACCACAGGAACACACCAGTTTATTCCCCCAAGCACACCCCCTCTGACAAAAAATTAAAAGCTAATGCAAAAAGTGAGCCATTTCAGCATCTGCTGCAAAAGATTACACCCGATTATCTACTCCAGTGTGCTCTTCCCAAATTACATCATCTAAACCTTACTTAAGAAGGTGCAACACAGATGGCAAGACCTCATTTGTAGCGGTGCTGCATTGTCTTTTGTTTTCATTTCTAGCATGTGCAGATGCTACCTCTCAAGCACTCCTGGCGCTGCAATAATGTCACCTCCCTTCAAGGCTCTCATGTTAGCCAGGAGGAAAAAACAGATGAAGAGACAGGAAGGTAATAAATCCCCTTATGACAACTCTTCGAGAGTTAAAACCTGAAGCTCTCTAGTACAGATGAGATGTTGGGTGGGATATTGGTTGAAGCCAGCTCTCTCCATGTCTCTTCTTGGTAACACCTGCTACCCTCTCCATCACTTCTCTTTGTAATCATGGAGAGATACTTATGTTAAATACCGCGTGCCTCCTGGATCACTTTACTACCCTGTCCCTGGATATTCTTACATACACCAGCAAAATAAACACAACACGCCAAAATGGTATGTCAGTCATCACACATACATACCACTGAGGTTTTTTTAAAGCATCTAAGTTTGCACCATCACACATTAAGAACAACTTTAATGTTCAAAACCTGCAAGTAGAAACATACCTCCCCAGGAAAACAAACAAAAGGTGGGAAAAAAAGCAGAAAACCTAACAGTTCTCTTGCAACTAAAGATCTTGAGATGCAAGATATTTGATATGGAAGGTACAGAAGTATCTTCTTTTGCCAACACCTTTATGGTCACCTCTATGCTAGAATTTTTAAGATCTCACCCAAACCCTTATGTTTCATTTATCAAGAATGGGCAAAACATGACAACATTTACCAACTGAAAGCAAAATTAAGGCTTCCTTACTCATGCCAGGTGTTCAGCAAGCCATCGTGAGTAAAGATGAGTGAGATCAAGTTTATCTTTTAATGAGCATTCAGTTAAATTCTTCCATCCCTTCTTGGGGGATCAGGGTTATTTATTTTACACACTATCCTACACAAGTCTTCCTGAACTCCATTAAACTATTTTGCAAAGCAAGAAAGTATCGCTGCTAATGGGCAAGCACGTAAGTCTGTGGGTTTTAATTCAAGACAACAGCAAAGCCCTCCATATGCTATAAATTCTATCATCACTCCACTTTGTGACGTGCTTCTTGTTCTTACTAACAGCATATAAACTTCAACTAAACAATCCTATCTAAAATTTGCCCTGAGAGGCATTAAGAGAAACAAAATGCAATGCACACATTTAACAAAGGAAGGGTATGTTTAAAAGAGCCTCAAAATAATTATCAGAACACTTACTTATCAGAAAGTAAAAAAAAACAACCAAACAAAAAAAAACCCTACCACAGAAATTAACAACACATAATAGGTATCAATATTTAGCTGCCTGAAACTGAGGAAAGTGAGGAAGTATATCTCGGAGGTACAGTGTGTCAGGTACTGCAATTATAAAAGCCATCTTCATCCTTTGTTGAAGTGCCTACAGACGATGCTTCAGTTCTCAGTTAAAGGGAATAATTTAATGTAGAATTTAGAGGCAAGTTTGGGGAAGATAAGCAGTGAAACAATTCCAGAAAAGAATAAGGGGAACACAGACACAGTATTACAGAATCTTTAATGTGAATCTAAGGTTAGTAAACCTCAGCTGTGTAGGGAACAGTATTCAAAATGAGTAGCTTAAATATTAAGGCTGCTACATAGGTGAGATTTGATTTGATTTGCAAATCAAGCAACATTAAATTATTACATGCTGGAAAACAAAAGCAAGTTTTTAAACATATTCTACACAAATTTCCTTTCTATATCATTACATTAAAACAGTTAAATCTATATCTTTAACAAGTCATTCATTTAATATAAAGAACTATGAAAACTCATCTTGAAATGTTAATTGCTTCCTTAATAGCTGAATTCATCTTCCACTCACCTCAACCAACCTCAGCAACAAGGGAATAAATAGCTTTCAGCTCATGTTGCAACAGAGGGAAAGAGGCACAGCAGTGAGCCCAAGCCCTCCTAAATAAAGGCAAATATTTCTGCCATGCCAAGAAAGGAGAGAGAAAGGGAGGCTTGCCAGAGCTGGTGGGGAGATAACAGTGGGAACTGCTGGTCCATCTGGTTTTCATTCTGCTAACACTCACATTGAACTGTTAAGGAAGGCAGTCCAGGTACACAGATTTGAAGCATGTGGGAGCGCAGACACAGGCACAGAGGAGATGGAGGTGGGTGGAAGAAGGAGTGAGAGAAATCAAGCTCCTCTAACAGTCTGCTGCTCTCAGTGAGCAGGCACAGCCTGTATCCTCCAGTTCAGCTGTTGATAACTAAAACCGATTCCAAGTCTGTAACCAACCACAAGGTTCCTGCTCCCCTCACTTTGCTACATTTCAAAGTTCAGATTGGAGGGTGGAGCCTTTCCCAAAAAGCTGGCAATGTTTTGTTACTTAAATTGAACACCGTAGTGGAAATCAGTGTGTTGGTTTTGCCCTCCAACTTCAGACTGCCATTCTACTGTGATCCAACTGGTTTCTACTCCCTTGAACAGTGTCTGCCGTTCCGTTTGCAGATTGCTGAAATTATCCTGCGCTTCTCATACAAATCTAATGACATTAGGTTTGACTTTCTCAATTACACCTTTCTTTGGACTTCTGAGGGGTGAAAATAAAACCCCAAACTCTACAGCCACTTACCTCTGTTTAACCTCTCTCCCCACCTTGCAAATCCCCAAACCCCACTCCCTACTGTACAATCGCGGGGCGGACAGATTTATCTCTGGTTGTCTGTAAGTTCCCCAGGTCTGCCTTCTGTAATGAGATATAAGGCTCCTTTCAAGCACACCTCAAAACACTTCTAACCAGGGTACAAGATTATCTTGTCAGAGCACAGACCCTCCTTGGATGGGTGGGGAGAGGGCTTTTGAAGTAGTACAATGCAAAATGTAAAGCTCTTCCACATTCTTGGAAGACAGCACCACCAACACACCACCCAGAACAGCCTTTACATCCCACTTTTCCACCCTCCTGAACAGCTAAAGTCCTGCAGGAGCCATTGTGCTCTACTGATGGTATTCACCTGTTTCCTGCCTCTACAGCTGGTTCTCAAACCTCCATGGGAGCTACAGGGCTGGAAATACCTGCCCACAGTGGCTCTGCACCCACCGCTGTCCCACCACCCACAATCCCAGAGAACCTCAGCAGCTCTGTTTTTAAGAGATAAGTCTCTCAGGCAATAGAGTCGTGATGGGAGTACAAAGCAGTGCCAACACTGGTAAAAGTGTTACTAGCTC
The DNA here is from genome assembly GCA_026283785.1 of Coracopsis vasa. Taxonomy (NCBI): domain Eukaryota; kingdom Metazoa; phylum Chordata; class Aves; order Psittaciformes; family Psittacidae; genus Coracopsis; species Coracopsis vasa. The sequence continues at coordinate 44,753 of JANHGB010054089.1, forward strand.
TTGTGATCTGAACTCCTAAAGCTTGTAGTGTCTGATACTTAGCCTAGAGCTCCAGCTTCTACAAATCATTATTTATTTTTAATTAAAACAAAAAAAACAAACTGAACAAAACCCCCAAAAATATAACAAACCCAAAACCTAACACTTTTTACTCTAATTGTTGAAAGATAGTCTGATGATATGACAGCTAAAGGCAAAACAGTATTTAAATCATATTCACAAGCCAAGTTTCCCCTAAACCATATTATTCTATGATGGTTTTTAAGTATAGACATTTTTCATACAAACTCCCAGTGGCTATCCTACTATCCGTACATTCACATGAGGGTTTGGGAGACAAAGAAAGAATCCCTCAAGGGGAAAACATCTTTACATGTGAAAACTTGCCTGTGCAACATTTCATGTACATTTGCTCCAGTTTTATAATATAGAAGCATATATGTTGCACTTAACCTGAAATTTGGAAGAACTTTAAGGAAGAGTATGTCTTAAAATTGCTTAGTTTCTTCAATTCACAAACGTTTTTATGCTTTCCTGTCAAACCAAGCTCCCCATTTGCACAGATAGAGCTCTCCTTTGTTTTTCTTTTTTCTTTTTTTTTTCCTGTTGGACTCTGACATTTCAAACAATAATCCTGAACGAGCAGGGACACACCAGAAAGTTTCATCCAGGCAGCATCCCACAGCACACACATTTCTCAGAGTGCAGGCTGTGTATACAGAGAGAGTAACTTCTTTCAGGTGCAAGGATTTCTTCCACTGAATCCCTCTAAACAGTGACAGACTTGCACTCCTTAGCCCAGCTCGGATCAAATGGGGCTGAAAACAGAGGTCCTCCAAACCAGACGAAAAAGGAGACATCTGCAATTCATTTTGCAGTGTTTGCTGCAATCAATTCAGGATGGAGATAGATGGTGAAATAATGGTCTAGTCCTAATCCATACACACAACCCACTGGTGCAGTGAGAGACTTAGAATAAATTCAGAAAATATGTTTCAAGTATGCAGAGATCTACTGCATTTGCTTTGGATTATGTTTTTTTATTTAAAGAAAAAAAAACCCACCAAACATTTTGAAATATAAATTCTTGAATCTCCCTTACAGCAGAGAGTGAAGAACTGTGATTTTACCACAGAAGTATTTTGCTTCGTTTTAAATTAAAGAACGTCATAAACCCAACTTTAAATTATGGTATTTTTCAGTGGATTTCTTGGTTCATGAAACTACACTGTTCTTGTCATTCATTCAGTTTTTATGGCAGGAGTTATATTTATCACTATATTTAGCTTTTAGGTGAACATTGATATTTACTGTATGTACAGCCAGCTTCTGAAGACAAACAGGGAACAGACAAAGTAAAACATGCAGGAGCAGGGGCAAAGAGAGATGTGCATGTATTCAAACTGATTTACTTTACTTCCTGTACCCTAAGAGATTTAGTCCATTTTTAAACAAGGCGGTCTTTCATATATGGCAACACTTCAGCTCACATGGCACCCTTCCAAGTCTAACGCATCAAGGAAAGCTGATGTATGGAACAAAATATGGAATATATAAATACTTTACTGATACCATTTCAATAGCCAATTCAATGTCAAGCATTTCTAGGAGTGGTGTGTTTTCAATTTCCTTTTTTAAATGAAAAAAAGTATGGTATAATACGCTGTGGCATTTATTTTACTTTTAGTTAGTGCAAACAGTTCCAGATGTATATTCAGGCATGAAAGATTCTTAAAAGACGCTCTATATTGACTGTACAGTACTTACCACTTCTGTGCCAACATGTTCAAAATAAAAATAAAAACTGCCAAATTAAAAGAGCCCATTGCCTTGTTTCCTTTAAACTCACAGAAAGAACAAACCCGTGTATGACACACGGGATTAGAACCTGCCTCCACCATGCCAATTTATACAAATGGAGATCTAAATCTGTGGGACTTCATATTAATTGTGGTTACTTAGATGGCATTGGACTAATTTTGATTATTTTGAGAGGGATAGCAAGGAATCTGCAAGCAGGTAACTGCAGAGTCACAGTAGTGATGAACTGGGAGTCAGGAACCCACAAGTCCACCTAAGAGGACAAATTACATAGCTCTCTCATCCATAATGCTATCACACTACAGTCACTAATCTAAAGTCCCTCCTTCAGATTTGGCCAAGCCATGCAGCATTGTTACAAGGCAGCACTTGTGGAGACCCACAATTCCTGACTCTCAGACGTGCCACTACACAGAGCAGGACAATACTACGAGGTATCTGCCTTGGCTGAAAAGGCTTTGTACAGTATGACCTTTGTATATATGGTAAAGCCTACCCACCCCGTGCTCTGCATGACATTTGGACAACAATGCTGCAGACCCTCTCCCAGCCAAGTATGCTTGGGACTTGTTTGAGACTGGTCCAGTTTTCATTCCATTCATCTCTTGGCCCTTTTGACTTTTTTTAAAGAATAAACAAGGACCTAAACACAATGGTTGTTTTTGTGCTATAAACAACTGATCTCAAACAGGCATAATACAGACATAACTTTCTGTCAGCACTAGATGCAGTCACATTATTGGTCTAGAAAGAAAACATCACTCGGTTTTCAGCTCCCCAGTGGAGAACTTTTACTCCCTAGATGATTTGCAGCAGGGCAGTATCAGAAAGCAGCTCAGACACACTGGCTCTGTCTTTTGTCACAAAACATTATGCCTGCAAGCTTTATCCACAAGGAATGAGCATGTGTGTGGGGCGAGCGGTGGGCATGCATAGCAAAGTTTTCAAGACAACATAACATTTCATTGCCCGTTTAGCACACCGGGTATGAACCTCACATACTGAAGATGACCCCTTTGCAAAAGGCAATCACAATCTCACTGCAGTCTTATCTTGGTTCTCCTCTACTCAGATAGTTGAACAGTTCATATCACCAGCTATTCTTCAGATAAATGAACAGCATACTCAGTTTGCCCATTTCTTTTCATCTAATATGCAGGATCTGGAGGAAATTCTGCATCATGGGAGTTCACAGAAGTTATCTCAGGCCAAGTTATCAGAGCTTTCTTCAGATGTGCTAAAACAAGCCTTGAGAACAATGCAATCTCTACTCTGTCTCGCAAAAGGTGAATGGGATGTTTGTGCTACTGTCTCCCGGTTTTGGTGGGAAGACCTTGTGGATACGTTAGAGGGAAGGGATGCCACCCAGAGCGATCCTGACACACTTGAGAGGTAGGACAATGTAAACCTCAGGAAGTTTAACCAAACCAAGTCCTGCACCTTGAGTCGGGGCAATCCCAGGCACAGTTACCAGCTGGGCAGAGAAGAGATTTAGCGCAGCCCTGCTGAGAAGGACGTGGGCGTGCTGGTTGATGAGAAACTTAACATGAGCCCGCAGTGTGCACTCGCAGCCCAGAAAGCTAACCGTATCCTGCACTGCATCAAAAGGAGCGTGACCAGCAGGTCGAAGGAGGTGATCCTGCCCCTCTGCTCTGTTCTCGTGAAACCTCACCTGGAGTATTGTGTGCAGTTCTGGTGTCCTCAACATAAAAAAGACATGGAATTGTTGAAACTGGTCCAGAGGAGGGCCACGAGGATGATCAGGTGCTGGAGCACCTCCCGTATGAAGACAGGCTGAGAAAGTTGGGGCTGTTCAGTGTGGAGAAGAGAAGGGTGCGTGGAGACCTCATAGCAGCCTTCCAGTATCTGAAGGGGGGCTATAGGAATGCTGGGGAGGGACTCTTCATCAGGGACTCTAGCGATAGGACAAGGGGTGATGGATTTAAACAGGGAAAGTTTAGGCTAGATATAAAGAAATTGTTCTTTACTGTGAGGGTGGTGAGGCACTGGAACAGGTTTCCCAAAGCAGTCATAAGTGCTTCATTCCTGGCAGTGTTCAAGGCCGGGTTGGACGGAGTCTTGGTCAACATGGTCTAGTGAAGGTGTCCCTGCCCATGGCAAGGGGGTTGGAACTGGATGATCTTAAGGTCCTTTCCAATCCTAACTATTCTATAATTCTATGTAAAGCAGGTGAAATGACAAAGAACGCTTTGCATCATCTTCTTCATCCTTGTCTGGCATTACCATCATGAAAACAAACTAAAACCACAGAAGCACTCTCTTTTGTTTCAGGTCTCTAGGCTGAGAGGTTCTGACTGGCAAAACAATGTGTCCCATGCTCATGGCTTAGCAGCTGAAGGCAGATAGTTGGACTTATAAAATAAGCAAGGCATTATATCAGTCTCAGAATTGAGACAAAAATGTTATGGCTTGGCCTTCTCCTGAAAGAAACAAACTTGTCTTGCCATATCATTTCATTTTAAAAGATGAAAAAAATTAGAAAAATTGTATTTTTCCTTTCAGTTAGATATTAGGAAGAAGTTCTTTACTGAGAGGGTAGTAAGGCACTGGAACAGGCTGCCCAGAGAAGCTGTGGATGTCACTAGATGAGCTTTAAGGTCCCTTCCAACCCAAACCATTCTGTGACTCAAAGATTTAACATGTTTTGATAGTTTAAAAAATATCATAAATTCACTTTCAGTTTTTAATAATTAAAAACTGAGGCTTGGCAGAATTGTACCTTTTTCAAATGCCTCTTTTCTCCTTTTCCCTTCCTGATTTTACAAATTTGACCACATAAAATCGCTTGAACATACAACGGAATACAGGGAGAAGAACACATTCTAAATCTAAATCTAATACCAACACAATGTTTTATAAAATACTTTAACAAGAACAGACAAGCAAAATAAGGGCCAACTGTGGCAGCTGCCTTAAGTTTCCATAAGCCCCCAGAATACAAAGTCTACAAGTTCCCTTGCCATGGCTGAATACACACCAGTTGGTCTGTAACAAAGGCAAAGACAATGCAGATTTATTCTAAATATCCTACAAAGCATAATGAAAATGCCTCTATGCATGCATAACTAATGCAGTTAATAAGCAAATAGTCCTACAATCAGTATCAAAACACTATTTTCCTGTTTACATTGTTTTCTGGATCTTTTCTACTTCATTTTGTTGACAAGCTACCAAACTAAGAACCTTATGTTTTGATTGGCTGTCTTTCACATCACAGGAACTATTACTGCTACTCCAAACTAACTCACTAAAAGTTGAGGCCAGAGTGAAGTTAAAAAGAGCTGCCCACCACCTCCAGCACAAAGAACCGGAGGACAAACAGAGCAACTGCTGGCCAAACCCACTCCTTGGCCTACCCCCACGAGCTATAGAGTTGACAACCCCTCCACATTAGCAATCACTCCTTTCATTTCTCCTATACTTCCAGAGGAAACCACTGGAGTGTTTTCAGATGCAGCTTCCCAAAAGCTCCCCGACCAGAAATTCACTTCAGTTTTGTACCGTCTTCTCTGGAAGACCTACCCTTGTCAAGATTGCATGTAATTTGACTATTAACTACAGATGAAGTTAGACTGACACATAAGAAACCCCAATGCCATTAGCAACAAACTGGTACTGTTGACATGCTCTTACCATACTCAACCCCACATAGCACATGTCCTTCCCACCAGAAGTAAGAATATTTTCTCTCTCAATGCCAATTACAATTTCCAAACTTGATCTTCAGAGCATATTTATATTTTTAACCCAAAGTTTGTACAGTCCTAAATTAAGAGTAGTTTGTTATACACTACTAAAAAAGTCTGAAGCAAAATAAGTACAAACTCCCTTATTTTTTAATGCACTTACATAAAGTATAAAGCCTAGCTATACCCATTTTCAAGAAGTCCTAAGAGAATACTGACAGCAGTGTTCCATTAGATTTAACTAGAACTAAAGTCTCCAATACAGACTAGACAAAATAATCTAAAATAACTTAGTTTCAGGACAACTTTAGGTACTAAATTACTCCACCAGCAAAAAAGTTATTGTGGCTGCACTTTTTAAAGACATCGCTTATAAACATGCCAGTCCTTTAGGCTCAAAAAGAATCAAACATGGTTTCTACCATCTAACACAGATAGCTAAATTAGCAGACTAGATTTCCTGTATAATCAGTGAAAAGAACAGTTATAGCCTCTAATTTCTTAATTCCTGTGGCTGCTAAATCAGACAGCATGAATATTCCCATTTAGGTATAGGTCCTTTGCCTCATGAGAACCAGAGGCATTCAGACTGCTCTGGCAGCGGGGCTGGTGTACATGAGAATTAGCGATCCTCTGTCACCAGACATATTGACTCCTTGGTTTCTATTCAGCCAACCAAGACCACCAATGAAATCCACCAATGAAAAATATATAATGAAACCTAATTCCCCCAGAAACCCTCACTCATGTGCTACCACTGTTACTTACTGCCACTCCCAGCAACAGAAGAATGCAACTATAGGCTTTTCCCCTATCTCGCTACTGATAATCTTCAAGTAGCGCAATTTATTACCCTAATCAGTGCTTCTGCATTTGTGGAAATGCACACTATGGAAGACTATAATTTCACATCATCGGATGATGCCATTAAAGACATCTTGTGTTTACATGAGTGACAGAATGTAAGAAAATGCTCATGATTAGTTAAAAGTCAGCTCCTCCTTGATGCTACATGTCACACCAACTGTCTTTTATTTTGGGCACTGGATCACACCTGAAAGCAGCAGTGGAAAGGTGGGAGTGGGGCAAGAGTCTAAGAAACTTCACATGAAATTCAGACCTTCCATCTCGAATACTTTCTTAGATGAGGTAACATTATTTGTTGACAAATAAGCTCACACGCAAAACAAATGTTACCATTAGCAAAAACAAAAGCATATTTCAAATCAAGTGTCTGGCCTAATATATCACATGCATACTCAAATGTTAACACAGAATAACATAAGCATGTAAAGGAAGAGAGAAAGGAAGAAACTTGTGTGTGACATGTAAAACCAGACTAACAAATGTAAAACCAGAGTAAACCCGTTTCTGAAACCAGTGAATTCACACAAATTCACCTTGCCACAAGAAACCCCAGAGTGCTGTCCTGTTACCCCAGGGTCCTGTGTGTCATTCAGAAGGATCTGGACAGGCTGGATCAATGGGCAGAGACGAACCTTTTGAAATACAACAAAGGCAAGTGCAGGATCCTGCACCTGGGGAGGAATCACATGTGTACCAGTACAGGTTGGGAGCTGACCTGTTGGAAAACAGCTCTGCAGAGAGGGACCTGGGGTCCTGGTGGACAACAAGCTGTCCATGAGGCAGTGGAAACATGCCCTTGTGTCCAAGAAGTGCAATGGTGTCCTGGGGTGCATCAGGAAGAGCACTGCCAGCACGTTGAGGGAGGGGATCCTCCCTCCCTACTCAGCCCTGGTGAGGCCTCACTTGGAGCACTGTATCCCTTCTGGGCTTCCCAGTATAAGAGAGACATGAAGCTCCAGGAAGAAGTCCAGCTAAAGGGCTACTAGAATGACTAAGGGTCTGGAGCCTCTCTTCTGTGAAGAAAAGCTGAGGTAGCGGCTCCTGTTTGGCCTGGGGAAGAGAAGGCTCTGCGGGATCTGATCAATGTGTTTGAGTATCTGAAGGGAGGGTGTCACGATGACTGAGCCAGACTCCTATCGGTGGTGCCAGGCAACTGAACAAGAGGCAAGGGGCATAAACTAAACCATAGGAAGTTCCATCTGAACATAGAATAGAATCATAGAATCATAGAATAATTAGGGTTGGAAAGGACCTTAAGATCTTGGAACAGGTCACCCAGAGAGGTAGTGAAGTCTCCTTCCATGGAGATACTCAAGAGCACAAAGCTGAGCAATGTGCATTTGGTGACCCTGCTTGAGCAGGGAGCTTGGGCCAGATGACATCTGGTGGTCCCTTCCAGTCTCAACCATTCTGTGATTCTATGAAACCAGGTGATCTCACCCAGGAAAAGAGGTGCTGGTTTAGCCTTGAACCCCCAGCCCCAGAAACATGCTTAACCCTAGATACTGAAAACAGCTGTAGGTAAACTAATGAGACCACTCACATGACATACAGTTACACAAAACATTTCTAGACTGTAAAGCACCACAGAAGGCTTAGTCTTGCACAATAAAACTTAAAACTTTCTTTTTTAAAGTATCTTTCCTTTGTTTTGAATTTTAAATATCAGATCACAACAACAACAAAACACCATACAGCTGAAGACCGAATTGAAAAGCAATCAGCAATTACTACAGAATCCAAAGAAAATATAAGCAAAATTTTGAAACAATTTCAGGTATAGCAGCATTGCCCTGCTTGACAGTTGTAGAAAACATGCTTCATTTCATGCCCAACAGATTAAAATTAAATGTATTCTTCCTCCCCCAACAAATACATTAAAAAAGGTTTTTTATATTTATAGAACCTCATTTTCATCAAGCAGCTGAACAGACTACTCTAACACACCAATTTAATATTGGCCTTTGTGGATCAGTACAGCTTCCATGGCTTACTTTTATATATGTGCATATATATGTGCACATGTGCATGTACGTGCACACACACTCATACACATATCTAATCAAGTTTTATTTTGCATATAAAAATAATTATTGTGATTTTTTTTTTACATTCTGCTTTAGAAAAATGTTAAGAAAGAAACAGTCTCCAATTACACCGAAGGGAGTGTTAAATGAAGGGGAAACTGCAGGGCGAGAAGTCAAGACACCAGAGAGAAACCACTCAATGCTACAAGTGCAAGTGAAATATTGACAACGTAAAGAAGTCTGATGCATTTGAACTCTGAATGTTCAACGTGGATGCACTTAACCCTTGGTAATATGGTAAGTTTTCTTGTACATGCAAAGAACCTTATGAAAAGCAGATTTAACTCTCTCCATGCTATGGAAACACTCTACATTTGGCTTTAAGTCTACTTGGATAAATACATTTTGCTTCACTGAGAAGTGGATTAAGCAGAAGAGGAGCCGTTTTTATAAGGAAAAAATATTAAACAGGAGGAAAGAAACTCTGCAGTGGAGCAGAGGGTAGTTGAGAAGGCTCTCAACTTCCAAGGGGCAGGTTCTCCCCATGGGGTGGCAACAGCCTCAGCACGCACCTTCAGCGTTCGCGAGCAGCACTGGAGTGTCGGATAAAAGGCTGCTGGGAGCATGCCTGGGCGAACAGAGACTGGGAATTTTTGGAGGTGACCACTGACCACTAGAGGGAGCCGATATTGTGCAGCCTTTCCATGCGGAAAATTCAAAGTAAATGGCACGGTACTCCGAAAGTCAAAAGGGAGATGCTTTAAGAAACGTTCTTTCCAGTATCAACAGTTAATTTCAGGATAACGGGAAGGAAAGCTTATGACGCTGTGCATGTATACATCAGCACATGGTATTCTGTTTCTACAACGGCAAACACAATATTAAGTATTTCTTTCTAAATTTTGGCTTTAATTATTTCTGTCTTAAAACAGTAACTAGGCAGTACTGGCTGCAACAGAAGACCATTTTCAGTGCCCCTTATTGTCACCTATCCACCCAAATCAAACAAGTCAGACAATCCCTCCAACCTTACAGCTCTCTGCCCGCCAACATCATCATCCTGTTAGATATTAGAGATGGCTTTCCATATAAAATACTCAAAAAGTGAAACTGCAGCAAGCAGCACATCAGACATCAGCATGTCTACAATTGCACACTACTTCCAGTCACAGGAACCCATATGCTGCTCACACAACTATAGACATGTGACGATATATGAATCTGAAAATACTCCACCAAAATTGAACGACATTTCTGCACCAAAGCACAGAGAACCAAACAAAACATCGTATTTTCTTCACATCTGTATCAGTCAGCCAGATCAAATAGCAAGCAGGGAAGAAATAAAGGGAAAAAATACTGGGGTGTCTCACAGATGTTTATAAACATCCTTCTGGCACCCCATAAGTATTAAGAAAGCTAAATCCCAATGGCAGAGACAATTCAAAAGCATAGAGACGTAAGTGACTGCACTAGGATCTCCTGTGAGAATGTATTTCTTTATGGTCTTTACTTGGAATAAAACATGCAAAACACATCAGTAGTTGTAGGGTTTAAACTGCTTGGATATGAAGAAATAAAGAACTGCTGAACAGTAACAACTATCCAAGGCAAATTCAGAAATTATGAAAGGAAAATTTCAAAAAGGAAAAATGGGAGTACCTGTATGAAATACTAAACCATTAACAAGAATAACTGTCCCCAAGTGAGTTCCTATCCATTATCTTTTTCATAATTACTGAAACAAAGCAAGTAGCTTCAGTAACTGAGCATACAAATGACCTATTAAAAACTTAACAGGTCATTTCCAAAGGTGATTATGAGCCCTGACTTAGAGCTACTCAGTTTTGCACATAATTCTGCCCAATTCCAACAATCTGCACAAAATTATGACAAAATGTGTTTCCACCAGACTAGGTGGAAATAAACTTTCAGAAACTAAAATTGTCACTTCAGAAGGTATGAGGTGGTGAACACTGATGAATCAAATGCAGTCATTCTCATGACTGACTCATTAAAAATTTTGCTTTTGCCTGTGTTCTGCTGTCAGAAGAATGGAAAGGAGGTGGTAATTATGTGTTAGAGCTCTTACAATGCCACATGCTATAAGTAATGATGACGAATGTAACAGTGAAAAGTCTAAGGTTAGATAGAAGGGATAAAAACCACAGTAGGTTATCACAGAGGACATCAGCTATATATTACAGTATGAAGAGCAGAAACGCGGGTGGATAAAGATACTTCAACTTTTTAAAAGTGTTCTTGCAACAAGCGGATGCTCTTCATCACAGTGGTCCTTACTGGCCCTGTCTCTTAATGGGTAGTTGTTTGTGCTTTCGATGTAAGTGAACGTGCAATAGGTTTTGTATTTGAAAGTACTAGCAAATTATTCAGAACTTCCATTTAAGGGGAGCGATAAAGACCAGGAGCACGGAGGTGCAGCATCCTCAGTTGCTGAGGTTGTTAAGTAACAGTAGGAGACACAGAAACAGATACGGGCGCTCCCACTGTGAATGACTTGGGCATGTTGTAAGGAAGTTAACTGAGCAAAACCAGAATAGGTTCACTTAAAATGTGCAGAGAAAAAAAGTAAGGGCAAGCATACCAAGCTACATTAACCAGAAGAAACAAAAGAAATACAAGCTTTCATTCATATCAAATAGATGGGCAAACAAAACTATAAAAATCTTTGATCTTAACTGAAATTAGACAAAGATTGTGACACCTAACGAACAGCTACTATATTAGCATAGCTTCAGTTTAAATGTGTCCAAATGGCTGAGAAAGAAATGGGTGAGAGTTGAACCAAACTTGTACAAAAAACCCCTTGATTCTGGAAATGTGTACGTGATTTTTTACAGGAAGGAGTGAAACACAAAATGGGATTCTAATACTGATTGTCCTTCCTCCACTTTCTCCTCTAGCACAAAAGAGAGAAAAGAAGTTGCAAGCAAACACAGCCAGATAGTACTGCACAGTTCAGTTGGGCCTGGGATCTCAGGAGTCTCTCAACATACCTTCCTTTCCTTCAACAACCCCAAACTCTGACAAGAATGAAGACAAGAAACTGCATGTTGGTTCTGCAGGGAGCCAGGGGCCTTCTCATTTATTATTCCTCCACTATTTCTGTTTCTTTTTCTTATTGCTTAAAACTTTTTTTTTACTATCTCAAATGTAGACTTTTAGCACATGTTCTGCATCACGTTATGTCATACTGGAACAGCTCCTCAATATGCTAAACTTCACTTGTGATTATTTATCTAAAAGCTTTGTTTTCTTTTAAACTGTGTATATTTTGTTGAACTGTATCTACTGAGAGCTAAACTCCCAAGCCTTCAACCTGCCATCTCAAAGAAGCTGATGCAAAAGAGTCCAAGTAGAGTTTACTGTCGGTCTGTAATGAGAGTAAAATTATAAATCTCTGTACTAAAAGCCAGCTGCTTCATTCTTAACTCTGATTTCACACACCCCCCTTTTCTTTCACATTCTAGCTAGCATACAGCTGTAATAAATGTGGCTCTTCTCACAAGCCGTGCAGATGTTAACAGTTCTGTAGGACATCAAGAAACATTTCAAGAATCTTGTAAGTGCTGACTAAACTTGCTTGAATTACCCACACTACCTCCTCCACATTCCTATTCAGTAACACTAGCCTTCCTGAATGTATTAAGAAAAAAAAAAAAATTAGCATTTAAGCCAAGACATGAATACCTAGGTCTAAATGCTCTATCAATAAACAAGGAATGTTCTTACGCCAGCAGACAACAGATATTCAGATAGTGAACCAAAAGAAGTCCATTTATTCTTTGTCAAGATAACGAATGCATTCTTCTTTTCTTATCTATGCAAGAGTGGCTAAATGACTGTCTGAAAATATATATTTATAAAAGTCACTGCGAAATGTATTTAAAAGAATGGATCAGAACTATAGCAAGATCTTTTCTAGCAATCAAGTGGATTAATACTAAATTAGAATGAAGGAGTTCAAAGTGCTACCTAGCACATTTTTATTAAAGTTATATTAGCATGACAGTCATATTCATTAAAGATTAAGGTAAAGCCTCAAACCACAGTTGGCTTGGGCTTCAGCAAAAGCCCAGCTGTGCAGGTACAGGACTAGATACCAAACGGTATTCATTAAACAGGCCTGTACTAGAGATACTGTTTTAATATTCTTCCCTCTTCAAGCAGTATGCTGGTTTTGGCTGGGGTAGAGTTAATTTTCTTCACAGTAGCTAGTATGGGGCTATGTCTTAAATTTGTGCTGGAAACACAGTTGATAATTCAGGGATGTGGTTTTTGTTACTGCAGAGCAGTGCTTACATAGGGTCAAGGCCTATTCTGCTCCTCACACCACCCCTCCAGCGAGTAGGCTGGGTGTACAAGGAGTTGGGAGAGGACACAGCTGGGACAGCTGACCCCAACTGACCAAAGGGATATCCCACACTATATTACATCATACTCAGTATATAAAGCTGGGGGAAGGTTGGCTGGGACGGGGCACCGCTGCCCGGGGACTGGCTGGGCATCATTTGCTTGGTGGTGAGCAATTGTTTTCATTTGCATCACTTGTCTTTCTTGGGGTTTGTTCCTCTCTCTCTGTTATTTCCCTTTTCATTACAATTTTTTAATTATTGTTTTTATTACTACTACTATTTTAATTTCTTTCCATTCCATTATTAAACTGTTCTTATCTCAACCCATGAGTTTTCTCACTTTTATCCTTTCAATTGTCTTCTCCTGCTAGGGAGGAGTGAGCGAGCAGCTGTGTGGTGCTTAGTTGTTGACTGGGGTTAAATCATGACAAGCAGTGAGCTTAAGTCTTCTTTTCTGGGATAGGACTTTCAAAACAGTTGAAGCAGTTTAGAGGCACAGTCAACAACAAAGGGAAATGTGACTAGTACTCATGTATTGCTCCAGACACTTGAAAATCCCACATCAAATACCCTACCCTGTGTGTAAACTTCACACTTTCCAAAACCTACAGGGAGGAGGGCTGCAGAGCAATGCACAGCACTGAGCTACAAAAGGATCACAATCTTTGACACGTTCAGAAACAAAATGTGCAGTCAAGAGTTTCTACAGTGCAGTTTTGAGATTATCTCCAGTCAAGTGTCAATCGCAGCAGAGTTTCCAAAAGGACACGGTAGGGAGAAATAAAACAAACACATCAGTACATTTCCTGCAAGGGATCGATAAAAAGACCTCACTTCTACAAAGGCTTACATACCTGCTCAACTTCAGATACTTATTCTATCATGGTAGCATACCTGAAGTTAAAATAAAGTCTGTTAAGATGTAGGGCCCTAATAATCTACCATGAAATGCGGAACTCCGGGTATTATTTGTTCTTTAATTTAGCAATATAGGAAGCCTAAATATTAAGCAAAATTGCAATGTGCTATTTTCTAAATGCTTCATGACACTGCTTTTGGAGTAATTTCATCAAAGTGTCATTAAAAGCACATTTAAGCATTTTGAGATAAGCAAAAAGACAATACACTACAACCTTAAAAAGAAGTTAATGTAATATTAACAGAAGCTATGTAATTAGCTAGTCCAAAACCTCAAACTGTCTTTAAGCTTCCATGAACAAAAGAAATTGAAAGGAGAGAGCAGGAAGAAAAGAATTTAAAGAAAAAAGGAGAAAAATAAAGAGAGGGGAACGAAAACCCACACAAGCCTGAGTCCCTCACTGCTGTTATTCCTCCACAAGCGGAAATGCTCGGCTCAGTCATGGCTTAGGAGGCATAAACATCATTGAAATTCAAAGGCAGCTCCAAGAAAGAGAACGCCTCAATTGGTATGCAAGTGGTGTTTTCTCGCCCTGAATACATTATGAACTTGCAGCATGCTAATATGCCATGCTATCATAAGCACCAGATGGAACAGTAGGCAGTATATGTCCCATCAAACCTCAGGAAGATGTATTAATGTTCCTGCTCTTTTTTTTTCCTTCCTTTCCCCTCCCCCTTCCCTACTACAACCCTTCAGCTGTGTCCCTGGACTGGCACATTTCTTAGCATCAGTCACCTGCTTCTGAAAGCACAGTTCTCCAGGGTTGCCTCATCTTTACCAGGTCGTACCAAGCATCTTTTAAATCTTTTTTTATCGCAGAAGGTAAAGGTCACAAGACGTGTCAGGCTGTGCTCACCGAAGGGTACCAAGTACAAAAGATAACATCATGAGATAAATGATAGATGAAGAAAGACTTCGGGTTTAAAGCCACCACAATTGTTTTAAATTATGTATAAGTAGCATGGCACAAATTTTCCCATCAGTGCTACTGGCGAACGAAGAACTGGGGGCAGCAACAAACGGTAAGATTTTCTATATAACCAAATAAAACAGGAAACTGGATTAAAGTTCTCTGAACTGAATTCCAGTTTTCACCACACTGGAAACCTTTTCAGAGAAGATGAACACGATTCAACCACTATTTATAGGGTAGAGGGCAGGGTTTAATTTTAAGTCAGAGTATGAAAATGGCACACAGGTAAATTAGTTCACAGGATTTATTTTTTTTTTATTAGACATATGACATTCTTTGGCTTTTCTGACTAAAGAATTGCTTGGACACATAGGTATGGTTCTAAAGAAGTATAATATTTTAATACTGCTTTGCATAGTTAACAAATTTAGTCCCAAAAAGGTTTTATATATCTAAAGAGAAATGTAGTCTCGTATTCTGTATGAAAGTATGTGCATACCTGTACAAAACTAAAACACAGGAAAAGTTCAGGTAATACCAGCAGATCTATCTTGTCATAGAAATATGCCTCCTATTGAAATATATGGTTTGCAAGGACTTTTTTTCCCCTTCTACTGGGCCCTTCAAAAGATAAAATGTCCTCAAGACTGAAAATGAAAAGTCTGTGCATTCAAGCCACAAGTAAGAAACACCTGGCATGGCTGAAGGAAAGCAAATCAGCTTTTTGTATTTGAAGTTTTAATGTTCAAGTCTTTTTAAGCACATTTGCTTTTCAGAAAGAAATCACATCAGTAAACATTTTGCTAATTTCCGATATTTTAGAAATCACCTGCTGATTTACAAACAGCTCTCACTACGCATGTAGATCCATTACTTTCCTAACAATATTAGCCTTCTCGTAAGTACAGTCTAATTCTGCAAGATGCTGAGTATTCACAACTCACACAAACTTTTCCAGAAATTAACATTGCTCAACACCACACAAGAGCTACATGAGTTATCTGCTGCATAGATAGGATTTTTGCAAGTATTTAGGGTCTGGTTTACAGGAATTTCCCCCCAACCATCCAATCCCAACTAAAATGAAAAAAATAATTACCTTTTTCTTTCAAACAAAGCACTTTATGACTGTTATTCACAAATAACAGGCATTATTCTAGCATCTATGAGGTCCAGATAAACTCTAATGTAAGGATGTCTTAGGAACTGAGTCACAAACCAGACCTTTTTTTCTTTTTATCTTCCTACTCAATATTGGGGGGCTTGTTTTGTTTCTTAATACATAGCCTTTAAGGATAATTTGCTAGATTATGATTTGCATTGTACAAATAAGTCTATTTAAGTCCATTATTCTGCATTATAAAGTAATTTCTGACACCTTAACAGCACTCAATTTAATTACAACACACTGAAACAGTACAGCTGACTCCCAAAGGAAATTGTTTGGATCAGAAGATGATGGTATATGCTAGCTGCTCATCATCTTTCACCATCAGATTCACAATCAACTGTTTCAAAGAACAGTATCAGAACATCTGCATCATCATATTATTTTGTGGTAAAAAGCCCTCCAAAACCCAACAAATGCAAGCAACAATGCACATATCCTAGACTTGTAGGCAGACACATTTAAAACCCAGCAGCTTTGCTATAATGACCAAAAGAGACAGAAGAAAAAAAAAAAAGGCTTTGATTTTGATTCAGCAAGCATCTATTTCGGCAGCAGAATCCCCATTGGGTAATTCATCTGGGCATCTATTCCATATCTAGTGTGGCAGGACAGCAAAAACACTTAGAGCCTCCAAAAAGAAAAACACTAGTGACAAAACTATTAGGCATTCCTGGTGATTAAGTAATAGACACTCATTATTTCAAGACTGTCTTGTACCGATGCCACAGACAAAACCCTGCAATCATATTTGCTGGTGTCAGAATGAAATCAAGGCATTGTGATTTTCTGTATTTTTTCAAGAAAAAGCAAGTTATTCAGCAGCATCCACAAAGCTCCTTCTGAAAGAACACAAAGGTTAGCTAAGGAGAGAATATATAATTTCTCTTGTGGCTCTATGGAGGGATGCAGGTCGATACCTGAAATGTAGGCAGTATTTTTATCTTTGGAGCTTTTACAGACTCTCAAGAGCAATTTGAAGCAAAAGCTTTAAGGCAACATAAACTAAAGAATTCTGGTTTGCAGGTCGCTGAAGATTAAATACCATTGCTTTTCTTCCTCAAAATGAAAAGAATTGGAAATTACTAGTCTACCAATTAAGATGTCAGAAGAAGAAACATGGCTGGTCAGCTGAGAAGCAACCACGCAAATCCAACCTTTATTCCACCAAGACTTTATTCTGTCCACCACCACCACTTTATTCTGTCTATGCATAAATGTCTGAAGAGGGCAAAGAAAGACTACACTGGCTCTTCCTTAGACAGCAGAGAGCTTGCTATATATGCTCTGAGGACCCTGATTTCATACCAAGCTTTCAATGGAAGTTTCATGAACAGACTCATCTCCTGCTCAGCAGTCTTGCTTATTAAATATAGAAAGCCCAAATATAGATTTGCTTTTACAACCAGAGAATAATGTAAAGAGAGATGTAAGTAAATTAACAAAACGAGTATTCTTCATAATACTTTAAAAATTTAACAGGAGAGACACAAATAGCAGTCCCAGAGAGGCCACAGTCTTACTTCTCCATTTGCAAGTGGACAATAAAGTGCTCACACTGACTATTAAGGATTCAGAAAAGTAAAACATACATTCATTTCTGCTCAGATCCCCTTTTCATATTGCAAAATACTTTTGTTTCTGAAGATGCAATGCAGTGTAATGGAAATCTCAGTGTAAAATAGTCAAATATTGACGTTAATAAAATAATTCCAAGATCTAATACGAATAAGATCAATAGAATCATAGAATCAACTAGGCTGGAAAAGACCTTTAAGGTTATCAAGTCCAACCTTTACCTCAGGACTACGAAGTCCATCACTAACCCATGTCACTTTTATCTTTTACAGCAGTGGCCAGATTAAGTTCCAGTTTTATCCCTGCATAACCTAACAACATCCTTGTACTCCTCATACACAGGTGATAGTCCCTTCTTTCACAGGTGACAGATTCTCTTTTTTTGCCTTGAGGTCAAGCAGTATCTACTGTTCAGCCACGCTGGTTTCTTCCCCACCGGTTCAGGTTTTGGCACTTGGGGACCGCCTGCTCCTGTGCCTTGAAGATTTCATTCTTGAAGAGTGTCCGGCCTTTCTGGACCCTTTTGTCCTTCAGTAATGTTGAAGAATTCTGCCAACCAGCATCCTAAACAGGCCAAAGTCAGCCCTCTAAAAGTCTAAAGTGGAGGTTTTGCTCACCTTCTTCCTGACTTATTCAAGGATCGAAAATTCTATCATTTTGGTGATCGCTTTGCCCAAGACGGCCTCCAACCATCACATCACCCACCACTCTGTTTGTGAAGAGCAGATCTAGACAGGCATCTCACCTAGTTGGCTCACTAACCAGCTGGGTCAGGGCATTATCTTCCACACCCTCTAAGAACCTCCTGGATTGTTTCCCTTTTGCTGTGTTGTACTTCCAGTAGACACCTGGTAGGTTGAAGCCCCCGAAGGGCTAGTAATCGTGAAACTTCTCCCAGTTGTTTGAAGAACACTTCATCCGTAGCTTTATCCTGGCTAGGTGGTTAATAACAGACTCCTACCAGGATTATTCACTTGGTTGGCCTTCCCCCTGATCTTCACCCACATTCAACCGTCCCACTCACAACATTAAGTTCCAGGCAGTCGATGCACTCCCTGACATACAACACAACCCCACCACCTCTCTTTCCTTGCCTATGCTTTCTGAAGAGCCTGTAGCTATCCATTGCAGCACTCTAATCATGCAAATCATTCCACCACATTTCTGTGTTGGTGACTGTCGTTATTTTCCTGCTTCACAATGGCTTCCAGCTCCTCCTGTTTGTTGCCCATGCTGCAGGCATTGCACAGATGCACTTAAGTTGCCCTGAGGATCTGACCTCTCAACAGCAGCATGCTACCCCCTGGCTCATTCTAGCAAGCTTGGTGTTATTTCCCTTTCTCTCCCCTTCCAACCTAGTTTAAAGCCCTCCCTATGAGACCTGCTAGTTCCTGGGCTAAGATCCTTTTTCCCCTTTGGGACAGGCATACCCCATCTGCTGCCAGCAAGCCTGATGCCACATGGTCAAAAAACCCAAAATTTTGATGTTGACACCAGTCCTGGAGCCAGGAATTAATTTCCAAGATTTTTCTTGTGCTACCATTGTCACTGTTTGTGACTGGCAGGAGGGACAAGAAAACTACTTGCGTTTGGGAGAACCCTGAACCGGTCGCCCCAAGGCCCCATAGTCCTTTTTGAGTCCCCTCAGGGTTCTTGTTGAAGAGATTCCTCATTGCCCACCTGGAAGACTAGTAAAGGATAGTAATAGCTGGGCTGTACCAGATGATAGAGTTTTCTGGTGATGTCCCTTACCTTGGCCCCAGGGAGGCAGCAGACTTCCCTGTGAGTTGGGTCAGGTCAACATATGGGGCCCTATGTTCCTCGCAGGGTGGAGTCACCAATCACCACCACTCTTCTATTTTTCCTAGGTCATGATACAAGGCATTCTCTGACTATTCCAGGGTGACTCTTCTAACCTTGATGATCTTTATCTACTTCATCATCTTCCTCATTTTCCTGATCCTCAAGTACCAGGGCCTCAAATCTGTTGTAGAGGGGTACTTGGGAAGGTGACATGAGCTGGGGGGCAGTATGCCATTTACCCCAAGGAGTAACCTCCTTCCAACCTACCCTGTCTCTTAGGTCCCCTCCACCTGCCTAGTAGCAAGAGGGTATCCAATCCTTAATTTCTTTTATTCTGGGTGGCTGGCTTGCTTCTTTCAGGGATGGTAAAATGTGGCTGCTCCACCAGTCAATCTTCTCAGATTCCCTTATACTCCTTAGCCATTCCACCTCTTTCCATAGCTCTGCCACCACTCAGAGCACATCATCTGCTGTGAGGATGCCATCCTTGAGCAACTTCTTGATGACCACTGGCTGCGCTTACCTCTTAAGCTTGCCAGGCTTCTGGGCCCTTTCCACTCACTACTGCTGCCGCCCAATGCCCTTGCTTGCCTGCTCCATCTGCTGTGCTCTCAAGGGCAGTGTTTTACCCATTCAGGGGTAGTGCTGTCCCTCCTGGCGCTGTCTCCTGTGAGTCAGCTGCTGAGTCAGCAGAACTGCCAGCTCCTGGGCAAGTCCCGGCAAAGACCTGGGGCTCCCATTATGGCTCTTGTCATTCAGGAATGACATACGGACATATGACATATGGACTCCTGGACGCTGCGTTTTCCACACTTTCCGGTGCTGAAGGTGTACGCTCTACAGCTACTCACCTTGGCAAAAAGAAAATCTCTTTCAGGATGCTAGAGCGAGGAGATGCTACAGTGCCATGGAAGAATGAACTCAACCAATGTGGGCCACCTGAATTCTAGAAACTGAGTTTTATCACTGTTCTCCATCTGTCAGAGGAGAAACATAAACTAAAACCACACAAGACCAAAGATGTAGTAAAAGCTGTCACAAACCAGTCTCCAAGAAGAAAACTAATGTCTTTCCAAGCTATTTAATGACTGTGACATCTGACCTCACTGGATATCTAATTATACCCTTTCTTTTACAGACATAACCAAAGTTGCTTTAATGAACATTTTTCAAAAGCTTTCTTTACTGTGTTAATAACTCTCATAGTCCCTATGGTTCACTCACTATTTCTCGGTGTGTACTTTCAAAATTGATACAAACACCAATTCCTTCTCAAAAAGAACAAGGTTACTACATCCTTTTTTCCTAAAGACCATTTCTGTACACTGCAGTGCTTATAGTTTGAAAAAGTTGAAAGTGGTGTACCCTGTACAGTTCCAGATAAAGAAAAGTAGCTAAATGAAACAGTAACGCTGCCTACAGAAAATTACCTCTTCTAAACTTCAGTTAGGAAACTTTCTCCTAACTAGAATACAAATAAATGCGAGCAAACCTAGTAGATATAATGACGTAATCAACAATTATGTGGTGAAATGGACTGGAAAAATAAAATTAAAACAATAAATGTTAATTTGTATTTGCTAACCATGAATGATGTGGCTGGTGCTCTGCAAGGCACAAAATCCTTTAAAACAAAAAATTGTTTAAAAAAAATCAAGGAATTGTATGGGAAAGGCACATATAGCAAAAGTCTATGGAGATGGCATTCACTTGGATTATAAAAAAGTTACAACAAAAATTCAATGCTGTGTACACATGCTTGTTGTCCTGGCTTAAAAAGGCCACTAGAATATATCTGGAATGCAGAGATCAAAAGCAAGAATCAAATTATGGCTGTATTTTCATATGATATGAGTGCACACATTTTCCAAACTGTAATCTTGTGGCAGGAAGACTATTTGAGTCATGTGTGTTTGCATGACTCACAAAACACATATTAAGGAGAGATCTGAAAAAAGGAAGGGGAAAGGCCCTGTATTACTAAATCAGGAGACTACTCCTTTAGCAGTACGTGGTTTCAAAACAGAAGCGCAGCAAGACAGTGAACCCAGCATTACTAGAAGAATCAGAGGGAAAAAGCGGACTACAAGAATCTGCACCATAGATGCATAGGGGGGCTCCCAAGGCTTGAAGAAGGGGATAATAAGCATATAAAAAAAATTCAAATAAAGCATTAGAACTGAAAGGGTACCAAGTTAAATTTTAGAAATACTTTCTGAATTACTTACAGAAGATAGAATAGTGCATTAACCCGCAGAAGAGAAAAGATGTATCAATAAGCTGGAAAGGGCAATGGACTTTGAAAGGTAAAGCATATTTCTTCGTCTTGAATCATCATTTCACGCTTCATTGCAGTTAAGCATATGCAAATCTCACTTCCTGCAAATCTCAATTCATTACAGCAAACCCCTTTTTTTAACCAAGAATGATACAGGTCTGACCCTACACCAAGTCTGCACGAACTTGCAGTATGCTTGAAGGGTTACCAAAAATACATTTTTCTTCCTTATTCCTCGGCCTCTCCTCAAAGAGGTGATCAATACTGATTCCTTTCGCTCTTCCATTTCCACACCTCTATTGGTCTTTGTCAGCTCAGTATTGTCAATATGAAAAAATACGGCAGAGCTTGTTACAGTCTGCTTCCAAAGGGATGTCCATAATGAATGAGAACCATATGAGCAGTACTCCTAATAACTGAGTCCACTGCTGATGGTATTTCCTTTCAAACTTCAGAAATATTTCCTGCCACCTTTGACTTACACTTTGTGTCTGTTTAAAAGCACAGTTAAGTTGCAGGCATGGTTCCAGAACATATATCCACACTAATACTGAAATAGCAGGTTGGATAATTTAAATTAAATCAGATGTGTGGGTCCTACCAGATAGTTATTCCTCATGAAAATTTCACAAGATTGCCATATCCCAAGAGCAAGAAGAAGTAGAAATAAATGCACAAATCATTATGCAACAACATGGAAAAGCTCAAGTAATGCTGTAGCTTCATGCCATAGGAATTTTGGGCAGGAGATTTTTAGAAGTTGGATCGGTTCAGTGTCTCTTTTGACACTACAGCCCTAAACCAGCTGCAAGAACATTACTACCAGGTGGTGTGCTGCAGCACAAGACAAAACCAAAAGGTCTGCGAACCTCTAGTGAAGCAGCTCCTCTCAAATCCCAAGGTCTCCAGCAACTTTCCTCAAGTTCTTCTGCAATAAATGCTCACAATGAGGCTATTTCTCCACAGTCTGCCTCTAACTGGCAGTAAAGAAGAAATTGCTACTAGGGAAAAAATAAAAAACACCAACAACACAGAGAAATAAATTCAGCTTTTGTGTGTGGAAGAAAAGCTCCATGAGCTACCACAGGAAGGAGGTGCAGCCCCTTCAGCCAGCACTGAGCTTGACAATTCTGCTCTCCGACTAGCATGGAAAGGCAATGTTCATTCTGCAAGTTACAGATAAATAATAGTTTCAGATCCAGTTGGAGGAATACGTAACTTTAGGTGCTGCTGAAATTCCCCCTTGAAACACAACACAAAAGCCAATGCCATAGATTGCTCTGCTCTCCCCTACAGTACACAGGGCTAAAGCACCTCAGACTTCGTATCTAAAACAGGTAAGAGATCCAGTAGAACAAAGAATCATGCAGGCTTAAGTGACCTCAGGAGATCAGATAGTACATGCCCTACTGCCTCAAAGCATGTGCAGTTACATCAAGTGGCCAGGGGTTTATCCAATACAGCATCTTCAATAACAAAAATGCCACTATGTCTCTGGACAACCTGTTTCAGTTTCTGACCATCCTTATGGTGAAGAATTTTTCTTCTTTGTATCTACTGGGGATTTATCATGGTCTATTACTTGTACCTATTGCCTCTCATCCTCTCACTATGCACCTCTGAGAAGAGTTTGGCTCCGTACATCTTCTTTACACACTTCTATGATAGAAAAGATGATATTAAGTTGGTTATATTTAACTAGTAACTGCCTACAGCTCACAAACAAGGAAATACTGGAGATAGGATGCTTTACTCCTGCCTTTCAAGAGCCTCAGTAACTTGGAGACATGGGATCCACAGCACTTCTCCCTCCTCCAGAAAACATGTCCATATCCTCACCTTCAGAAGATTGGCAAGTAGAACTGGTTTGAATATATATCTTGCACACTAGGCGAGACAGAAGAGGTAAACTTTGATTTTACTCCGGTTTTTGAGTGGAAGCCTTACTCTGGAAGTGAAACACATGAATTCTGTCCTGGATTCAGCAGTAGCAGTCATTTTTCTCCTTCTTAGTAGCTGGTGCAGTGCTGTGGTTTTGACTCTCAGCCTGAGAATAGCACTGATAACACCAATGTTTTTAGTTGTTGCTCAGTAATGTTTACCCTGACCAAGGACTTTCTGAGTCTCATCCTCTGCCAGGAAGGAGGGGAAGCCAGAAGGAAGCAGAGACAGGACACCTGACCCAAACTAGGCAAAGAGGTATTCCATACCACAGCATGTCCTGCCCACTATATAAACTGGAGGCAGTTACCTGGAAGGGCTAGATCACTGCTCAGTCGGGCTGAGTATAGGTCAGCGGGTGGTGAGCGGTAGTATTCTCTTCCCTTGTTATTTCCCTTATCATTATTATTATTGGTGGTAGCAGTAGTGGTTTTGTGTTATACCTTAGTTACTGGACTGTTCTTATCTCAACCCGTGAGAGTTACATTCTTTTGATTCTCCTACTCATCCCTCCGGGAGTGGGGAGGAGGGGGAGGAGAATGTGAGCGAGCGGCTGCGTGGTTCTGGGTTGCTGGCTGGGCTTAAACCACAACAAATTCAAATCCTCCTTCAGTTTACTCAAGCTCAGGTCTGTAATGTATTGCCACGGGGGGGGACAGAAGTGGAAGCTACTGCCCAGCAGTAATTTATATGGGATGGGAGTAATCTCCACTGTTCTTATGCTGCCTGAGAACTGAGCAGGCAACATTTCAGGAGGGACAAAGGCCTGAGATCAACAGCAGCAAGGAGGAAGCAGCTCCTGCACTGTTCCTGCACTTCGTCTGGTGACTTTCGCATACAAGAGGCAGAAAGAACAAGCGTACGTTGGAGAATAAAATATGGTACAGAGATGGCTGAGCTCCTGGAGAGTTAAGCCAGGGAATACAGACAGCATGGTATAGCATGGCAAGGCTTCATCAGCTTCGCAGAGAAACTGAGTGAATGTGGAGTTAGCATAGTGGGATACTGAATGAAATCAGCCTTGTCAAGAGCGCCAATATGGCTAGACTATGTCTGTGTACAAGTGAAAATCCAAGCGCTGCTGCTCTGCCCTGTGGATTTCCTGATTTAATCTCTACTCGCCTCAGCATCACTGGCTCTGTGCTCCATCTTAGACCACACATTTCTGGAAACATAAAAGTAAGCCTGCACTTGTGAAAAGACCAACATTTCTGAATATGCATTGGGCTTCCTCTGAGATTATGCACCAGATCCAACTGTGCAAATGTCTCAGACACAGGAATGCTTCAATTCCAAAAAGAAATGTAGGTGTGAACTCAGTACTGGCCTGCTTAACCCTATCGGTATTGAGACAGATCTTAGCCAGCACAGATGCACGCCTGGGAAACTTTGAAGCTGTAATAGTGATGCATGTGGAATGAGGAGTTGAGGGACACAATTTTGGATTTGGTAGCTAGCTAGTGCTTCAAGTGCAGAAGTCATCTCGTGTGCTTAGCTTTAGTCTGTGAGCTGGTAGCAAGGGATCAGGCTTCAGCTGTTTTGTTGTAGAGTTATTGCTGATGTGCAAACTTGGAAGAAGAAAGGATACAGCAAACAAACGAGAAAACTGGTACAGGTATACGTACAGGTCTGAAAAGGCCCAGATGATATGTCTTCCTCTACTCTTAGACATATCAACTTGCCTATCTGGACTTTTCAAATTGGCGTATCACATCACTTTACAATTTATTTTACCCAAAATTGGTATTCAAGCCTTTTTTTTTTTTTAAATCACATATACACAGATCACATTGATTTGCAAGCTATGACGATTATGCCTTAAATACACGAGCGTGGAGCCCAAAATCTTCAAATCAAGATGTGAATGGTACTAAACACCCTGCACACACCAAGGAAGTACCAGTCCTGAAAAAGCGATTCTTTTTTTCCTCTCCAGCTAAGGGGTTGAGTTGAAAAACACTAAATCTTCACAGGGAAAGAGTATTTGGGACCCTGCTTAAATACACACACACACCCCCCCATATATATATATGTATATAATATATATATATAAACCAGCTATTTCTGCAGCATGATCTGCATCCCATGATGTGTTAGTTACTTTCCATGCATATGTAGCAAGACGCAGTTCACAGCCCCATGGATTGAAAATAAGAGCAATAATGTCATACAAACTTTCCAATTTATTACTACCATAAAAGAAGAAATTTGAAAAGCAAGTCATTTCAGATCATCTCCCAAGTCCTGCAATACATATTTGAAGAACCTAGTGACCCATGGTCCTCTTAGGGAAAGAGTTTTTCACTCCTATCTGATTCCTGAAGAACATAAAGTCATTATGTGGGATGACTGGAATAACGGTGCAAGGTTAACACTTGGACTTCAGTATTTCCAGACACATTTTCCCTGTTTGGCAGGAAACTTGTTTTGTAAGACACAGAATTGTCCTAATATAACAGCATAGCAACTGCAACTTAAAACAGAACAAGTCGGTTAATGGACTGTTAGAGGATTTTTGCTGTATAACAGCATTTAGACGCATGTATTTAAAAAACAGGTGGATAATCCAAATGTTCAGTTACTAGGACACTAACAGTTATGTCCATGGCAATTTTGTTTCTGTTCTTTAAACAAATCATCACTTGCAAGCACTAATGTTAAAACCAGAAAGCCAGTCTAGTACACAGTGGCTATAAATGCCAAATCAATTTTCAGCAGATAATAAAGTCCATGTTTTACAATCAGCAATGCACTGTTTTACTACCCAAAATGTAAGCTAATAATATATAGCTCTGCTAAATGGAAAATGCAGATATGCTGTTAAGAAACGGGCTGGCTGTGAGATGATGGATCATTTCTGCTGGGACCTTCTTAAAGCTATGTGCAAATGTTTTGAAAATATCACATGATGTGGCCATGTGTTAAAAATTACAGCCAGTTAAGTTCTCTGCTAAGAAAAATATGTGGGCAATTTATGAAATGCACTCCAGGATGGAGATATCTTAAGTAAAACCAGATTTTGAAAACAAACCCTTTTTTTTTTTTTTTTGAAACATGAACTTAAAAAAAAAAAGTTGCAGCCACATCTGGAGAGCAGAAGTAAAGAAAGGGTGGTCTGACCTAATACCAGGCCATCTTCTGAAAGAGCAGCATTATTTCTGGGCTACAATGACTGTGATCACTGATTGTCCTTTTAAGGAAACCATGCTGAATACTGCCATGGGCAATAATAAAGCATTTTGTAGGCCAACATCTGTTCTTTGAAAGTACTATAAAATGACTGATAGATTTGTAATGTTTCATAAATAAAGTCCGGAATAAACAGTTCTTAAAAAAAAACAAGGGAGAGGGGGAAAAAAGAGACAACACATTCACAGTAATCAGACAAACTGGTGTATGGTATTAGATTTGAACACTGTTCCCCCGGGATCAATTATTTAGAGATAAACACTTCCTAGAGTTCACTACATAGAATGACAAAATGGTTAACTTGGTTACTGCAAGCTGCATGTTAATGGAATTATCTTTCTAGAGACTTTTCTCAGAGTTGCAGTAGTGCCTTAACAGAGATCTGAATCACTTTTACAGCATTTCATTAGGCAGCCTCACTGCTGTCACTTTGCCCTGACAGGGAAGGGAGGAGGTGAGCAGCCAGTTGCAATTATAACAGTACGTGCAGTTCATCTTTGAAGGGCAAATTTAGTTTGTGTAAGTGTTATCGCTACACATAAACCAGAACCCGTCTTTATGACTTCCTGTTCTTTCCCTGAAAGAAGGACTTCAGATGTCAGAATCACTAAAGGGATGCTTCTGAAATCAAGACTTCACACATACACAAAAGGCAATGACATAATATCAGATTACATAAAAATACACATCCTTTTAATCTCCTGTACATAATGTGCTTACTTTTAAAATACAAAATCTGCCCCAGATGGCTAATAATGCCCATTTGAAAAAAACCAACACCACAATATTAAAGGGCTAAAATATGCTGCGAACAGATTGAGAGGCAGTTCATCCTAGAGGAGAGTAAAAAAGTGCAGATGGGTGTCAAAAATAGCCAAGTGTCAGATCTGTTCAAGTATCTCCATTCTGGCACATGCTCCCAGTCACAGCTGTTAGTGTATTCTCTGTATCCAAGTGCAAGGTTTTCTAACACTTTGAGCTGACATTAAAACACACTTCTTGCTTGCTACTGCTCTACGAGAATGCTGGAAATTAGAGATTTATTTAATGGCAAAGCTTAACAAGTATTGATAAGGGTGTACATACTCAAGTGTGGCGCATGCCATTTTGATTAAAGATGCATGAAATTTTAACCAGCAGGTAGAGTAAGTAATTTAAATGCCAAAGGCTTAATAGGTTTTCAGAAACCTCCACTCTAGGCGTTCCAACACTGTTTGCCAATAGCCCCAAATAATGCACACAAGGATCAAAACTGGTAAGATTGTGTCATTTTAGTTACATTTAAGTATCTTAATAAAACACAGAAATAGCAAATCACATGAGAATATGAGTCTCATAAAAATATAAGGGAAACATGAGTGGAATCAAATTATGGAGAATGCAGTTTTCCAAATTAATGAATTACCATGATATTTCTAATGAGGACCACATTCCCAGGAATGTAATGCATGTAAATCAAATTTGACATTTAAAGGGTTAAATTGACCTTTCATAGTCCTCAGTTGTTATCTATGCAAATTAATTTGCCCATATTTCAACCATATAAATCCTCTTATCCTTGTGCTTCGAGCAAACAGAGACCACTTTCTTGCTACAACCAGAGGATCAGCAAACATACCAGCAGTAGGGTATGACCGCGTATAAAAATCCTAAAAGGAAAACATTCTTCCAACAACTGGCAATACCTACATGCAACTGTGGTTGCAGCAAACTGGCAGATACTGTTTCAAAACACCATCTGCGAGGTGTACAGACTCTCTGTGATCAAGCGTAGCCTCTTCTGCCTGTCCTACCCAAATAATCCACAAGAACCAGCCAGCTGTAGGATCTCTAGCCCTGTCTTTTTTTATCCAGAGACACAGGCTGCTATAATCAGGCACATGGCTTTCTCAAGTCCTTACCAAAGGGGGAAAAAAACCCAAACACAACACATCAAATTCAATCCACTCGGTCGTGGTCAAGCATCTCACAAAACCCCTAACAAATCATTCTGCATAGAAGCCCTGTTTTCATTGGCAATAACGATTATCAATCAGATAAGCGATCGCAAGATCCAAGGATAATATTTTCCTGAGGAAACCGACGTATTAAAATTTCCAGCTCCACGACAATTCCTCTAATTCAGCAAGGGTTTTTTATTGTTTTATTTTGAATCAACATATTTCAGCGATCTGCCCAGTGACAGTTAAGGACTGCAATTTAGGACAATGATGGAATAATTTGTTTTATAAATCTCTTTCACTTCTCTAACATAAACAGCTTCTCACAGAGAGAATTTCAGCTGATGGGTGAATGCTGTGAATGATATCTACCGATCAAATGTTTGCAGCTTCAAGGTAGAGCTGACAGTCACGAAAGCCAGCCCGAAGCTGCATTTCTCTTCGCTAAAAATGATCCCCCGTGCAGAGACCTGCACCCACAAAGCTGGTGACTTTTTGCTATTTCTATCCCTTTTCACTGAAACATCCAGTCCTGCTGTAAGTATCATCTCTGGCAGTTCCCTTGCACAAATTCCCCTCCCCCAAACATATACACAACAGAATTAGCATCCACGATCGCTCCATACGCGTATCAGCTTGCAAATCACCCTCTATATTAAAAGAGAAAAGAAAAAAAAAAAGGAAAAAAAAATGCTATCAAAAAAAAACAATTAGCGTTTCCTCATTTAAAACCAAAAGAGCTGCAATAATTTCAACTCACCAGGCATCCTTGGATAAAATATACCACACTGTAAATGGCTCTCTCCTAAAAGCAAGCTTATTTAGGGCTCAGTGCCTCCTGTTCTGGAATGAACAGAGAGAAACGAGGAGGGCCATCAGAACTGGCTGTGGCAGCGTAGCTGGAGGCAGGATGCTGGGCGCGTGCGTTTGCCAGGCAAAGACAGATGGAGAGCTGACACTCTGTATTGCACTTGGAGCAGAAATGTGAATGATGACAGGAGCACATGTGGCCTTGAACCCAGCCCTGTCTCTTCAGGCAGAACAATGACAGGGATGTGTGTGCAAATTATCACAACCCTGGCTCCCCTCAGCTGACTCCTTTTACTCTACCTTTCACACCAAGTTCCAGATGACCAAAGAATAGAAACTAAAATGCAGAGTGATAAGTCAAACACTGAATTATTCATTTTTTTTCTTTAAAAGTTAACCCTTTCTTTTGCTGACAACTATTAAAGAAAAAAGCATTGCTTCCAATCAGCTCTCCTCCAAAAGCAGAAACAAATTCATTCTTTAACAGCCATAATTTTGCACGCCATAGGACTACGTTTGTTTATTTACCTGGAAATTCAAAACATGCATGAGGATATATATGAGAAAGTCCCCCCTCCTCTTCCTCCCCTCCCCACACTTTTGTCATTATTATGCTGTTTTACTATAGTGAATGGAGTATCAAAATCACTCCCTTTCTCAGATTCTCAGTAGCATGTGTAAAATAGAACACACTTAGAAAGCAGACCACTTTTATTTTACTATAGTGCTTTTAACCCCCTGGGATTCCTGCATTGATATGTTCCAAACATTCGCAGCTTACTCTCCTTTACCTTGCATGGTGATCCATGGGGGATGAAAACAAAATCTTCCCTGTAAAGCTTTTTCAAAAGCTAAACAATCATGTCCTCCCAATTTGTGATTTTGCACACCCCTTAAATGTTTATCCTTCACGTGAATAACGTATGCCTGCCTAGGTTCAATGCACTCTTCCTTATTAAGCTTTAATGGACACCATGATACATAAAACTACAAGTCTTTGTTATAGTGCTTTATCTAAAGCTGGCTATTTTCTTCTCAGCAGTCCCTCTTTAGTCCTTTGTAAAACATCTTTGCCTCTTAGGAGAAACATACGCCTGACTCGCATGCCTTCTGTAGCACGTACAGCCTCGCACAAAATTCCAGGCACAAGGAAAAGTATCTTCTTTTTTAAAACTCTCCTCCCATTTAGCACTTGCAAAAGCCTCTCATTTCCTAACGAATATTTCTCTCCAGCAGTTAACATGTAGGTCCTGTTTCTGACTTTGTCTTTGCAGTGTATGTTTAAACCCATATAGAAAGGCAGTGATTCCCAGTCAGATCTTCCGCAGCCACGTTTCTCTCTGTGTAAAACTCATTCTTTTGTACTTATTTTTTTGCATCCCCGTGATTTTACGTTATGCCATCCTCTGCCTCTGCTATGCAGAAATAACTCTGCTTTCAGGCCTTCCTCTTCCTTCCTCTAGCTGCCACACAGCCTGATAACGATCTGTTTAGGAAAAGGACACACATGCGAAATAAAGCACAAAAAAATAACAACCCTTCCAATATCCGGACTGAACTCATGAATATTTCACACTTAAAGCATATGAGTCACTTCATTTACTGATATTTCCACAATAACTTTTTAACACTATCTAGCTGCCACCCTTAAGCTTCACTTAAATAGGAGAGAGACTCCTAACACAGGACTGCCAAATTCAAGACACTCAAAGCAGCGAAGAAGCAGCTCCCCTCACCCCAGTGAACACCCTGGCACTGACAATCCAACGTGTCTGCTACTGGAGGTGGGTCTTTCTTCACCTTCATCAGATATCTACTGCAACGAAGTTCTCTAATGGATTTCTGAGCATCAGCCCAAGAGAAACACCAAAACATGAAAACATTTTCATGGCAGACCATTTTCATAAAGGGGGGAAAGACAGAGGGGGAAGGGGAGAAAAGCAAGGGATAGAAGCAAAGTCTGGGCCACCGAGGCCTTTAAAGAATTTACCATTCTTTTTGTTTTATTATTTGATGCACTACTTAAAACCAGTCAGTTACTATTGTATTTGCTGTGTTGTTTTTCTTTTTTAATGTTGTACTCTACATGAAAGGAAAAACGTTTTCACAGTTGGAAGTGTAACCTTTCATCAACATAGATGCAGCCTGAATCAGCTTCAGAGTAGAATGTAACGTGTCAAAGGTATGACGCATTTTAATAAAACCGAAGAATATTCACTCTTAAAAGAAGGTCTTAATATCAGTACATTGTAAATCCATAGACCACAGCTCACGAAATTGAACTTCCATATGCTGTGTGATTATGCAT
The DNA here is from genome assembly GCA_026283785.1 of Coracopsis vasa. Classification (NCBI taxonomy): domain Eukaryota; kingdom Metazoa; phylum Chordata; class Aves; order Psittaciformes; family Psittacidae; genus Coracopsis; species Coracopsis vasa. Next base: position 76,401 of record JANHGB010054089.1, read on the forward strand.
CTTTTTTCTGTGTGTAAAAAGCCTTTTTAAGCTGTTATCTGACTACAGTAATTACCACTTAAATTGATCCACGTCAACAAAACCTGGATCCCTGGAGATTCTCACCTAGAAGTCTGCTTGTGGAAGGGGCTAACAGAATGCCTGTGCATCTGAGACTACTTCAGCATTTTCTCAAGCAGCCAGCTGCATGAATAGTTTTTCCCTCTCATTATTTAATACACTGAGGCAGGCTGCAACCCATTTGGCAGTCCTCCCTGAATAAATATCTGTAGATATTTATTCGCTCTGCCCACCCCACCCCCAATTTTAATGCAGTCACTTAAAGCTTGCCCTAACAGTTTTTGCACCAGGTCTGAAATTTTAGCAGGCCAAGCAAAGGTGGACAGCCCTTTCTGTAAAATGGTTTTGTTCTCCACTAAGAAAGGAAAGGCAGTGGTTTTAACACACTGTACCACAAGAGTTGGTATTATCTGTAATACCAAACTGAAAGGGATACAGACAGTGAAAAACCCAGAAGCTAATCTTCAGCCAGTTTCTTTATGGTGCGCATTATGCTACACCTTCCTGGGTGGGAATCAGCTCCTTCTTTGACAATTATTCAAAATACTTTACAAAATAATATTAAAGAATCCTCTACAACTCCTAGTATCTTGAAAATGGGTAAAGAAGGCAGAACAGTTTCCACACTTGTATATGTGAAGGGGGAAAATAAGATTTTTATGCAGTGGATGATATAAAGTCATCAAGACATGGATCTGATGAAAAAGAGAGATTCCAAACGATCACTATTTAGAAGTGCAGAGATTGCCTTCTGCGCAAGGCTAACTTAATAACAGAGACTGGAAGTCCACTGAAACGCATCTGTAGTTAATGAAAGCTCTCTATTAACAGTGAAGGAAGAATTTAACTCAAAGCTTTTCTGTAGGACTTCTCAACTTCCCGCTCTACTTATAGCAGACTGTTGTGATACATTGTGACTTCACACAGTGGGTATTAAGTGAGTTAATTCAAAGGAGCTGAAACCTCATTGATCCTAATTGAAAGCAATACACCCAACCAAATAGTTTTCTACCCCATCTGCTCTGGCCTGCCACCAGCTATTCAACACAAGAGAATTAATAGTTTCAGATATTCTAACAGACCCAATAAAAGCACTCATTTAAGCAGGACTGCATTAACAAAGTGAAAAACCAAGGGCAAAATGGGTTCAAATGGAGCATTTTACTCCTAGTTGGCTTTAACAAAGCTGAATAATGCTTATTCTGACTTTTTATGTGCAAGACTTGATAAACTGAATGAGAAGGCACTCAATGATCAGCCAACGAGCATTGATGAATGGTCATTAGGACCCCCCCAATCTCAGGGAAGGCCATTCCACAAAGTGGCACACCAGCTTGAAAGGGCGGACTCACTAATGTCCAGATTTCCCCGCTTGCTTGTTCCACTTTCACTTTCAGACCACTGGCCACCAAATGAGGCTGACATATTGGAAAATAATCTTTTATGGGCGAGTGGTAAATAAAAATGGAGGCATTAGCTGGGCTTTCAAATTCAAATCTGCTAGTTTTGTCAGCCCCCAAACGTTTTGATTTTCCACCCAGCTGGAAGCTATTAGTGTTTTCTTAAGGCATCCCACTGACAGGACAAACCCACCTCATGTGTGAGCTGTAGAACTGATGTGGGGGGGACGGGGGACAACCACTTCTGGATGCTTTCTGAACTTTATTCCATGAATTGTCCAACCAAAGTACAGTAAAGGCAACACCTTCAGGAGAAGCTCACTAATTTCTTGCTGCCTAGTATCTCCTTCACCTCGTGCAACAGTAGTCCATCTAGGACTGTAATGGGTACCCTCAGTGTGACTTTTTCCATGACATTGTACCTAACCTCCCTTGTTTTTAGTGCACTACCACAAAAGAGCTCAAGCTATTCAGGAACGGCACTTCTTTCTAAACTCCTACTTCTTTGCTTGGAAAGGGAATTAAGATATTCCAGTAAGATATGTGCTTATCTGTTAACAGTAGCTCTTAATGCACACAACACAAAACATTCGTCAGATAACACTAAACATTTCCCTAAGCATTTCCTTATTGGCAAGGCTTTATGGACTTCTGGGAAAAAAAAAAAAAAAAAAAAGGACAAATAGGACCTTTAAAACACACACAGCTCTGTGAAACACAGGCTAATTGAGCTTACCTGCACAAATACCTCAACAGTTGAGAGCTAGAGTCACTAAGCCGGGAAGAAAATACCCTTGGCTAAGAAAAACTGTTCATCATGTTACCTGTAGTACTGGATTAAATTCAGTGGAGGTGAGAAAAGATCCATCTCTTGTTTCAGTTAAGTAAACTTAGAAGTCATACTATTTCAACAGGATAATCAGAAATTAGTCCTCTAAAGAAGACTTCCTCTCTTAAGGAAAGCAACCTTGGCAGTGGGTCAGACTTAACAACGTAGATTGCCTACTACTTTCTGATCAAAAAAAGAACAAAAAAAAAAATTCATTCTTGTTGAACATTGCCATAAATCCCAGTGGCATTTCTGGTGTATTTCAGGTTTCAAAATAATGAAAATATATGTAAAGATGTATCATAGAAGAAGAGTTCCAACAGAAATTGACTCAGAATGGGAGGGCCAACATAGGCTTCAGGTCTCAAAGAACACACGCCCTTTTGCTCTATATATACATTTTAGTAAGAACACTCATGTGGACAAACTCACATATATGTACGTGTCTTGGTGTCTATTTCTTTCACACTATCTGGGCTAAACCAAGTTTTGCCTTGTATTTTTATTAGATACAGTATTTTCCATAATGTGTGTAAAGCAAATTAGAATTGACTAATTTCTATCATCAGCTGGATTCAAAGGATATTACCAAACCATCTGAGCATAGACACCACTGAAGCACTTCAGAAAATTTGATATTGATTTGATATTATTTCTGAAAGGACACCAGAAAATACCAAAGATGCCGTCTCACAGACAGGGGACAGAAAATATTGTGTGACCTGGGGAAGCCTGGATGAGAATATCTTATCCTGCTGAACTAGGGTCATATTTTAAGATCCAAAAAGAAAAGGAAAAAAAAAAAAAAAAGGAAAAAAAGAAAGAAGAAAAAAAAAATGTTTCAAGCTATCAGCTGCTTTATGACTTGAAGCTCAGAGTGTTTGCTCATTTAACATAGGTAGGGAAACTCCTCTTGCTGTAGTATATTAACCCTTGTTTTGACCTCTAATCGATGTCTTTTTAATGCATAGGATTTTCATAATAAAGATAACGTGAGAGCATATTTGTGTGAAAGTGTATCTACCACAAGTCATAAATTCAAGCCTTGCATTTTTCTTTGTAACATGTCAATATTTGTGACACTAACTAAACATATTTTATTCATTTGACAAGGACTGTTACATTATATTGAAAACTTTTGTTTCAATGTCACCACCTCCCCATTTTGACTGATGGCGAGTTAGTTTTGTTAAAACGCAAGGGGTGATAGCGTATGCTCCAGTGAACTTTCCCTCCTCTCAGCACCAGAGACAAAAACCTGCAGCTCTGCTCTGTGCTGGCAGCCATCTGGCCAGCTTTCTCTCAATGCCTGCCCCACACCACACTGCAGGCAAAATTTCAGGGCTCTAGAGCTCTGTGGAGCTATTCATGACATACCAATTTCACATTTTCTGCTTGTACGCTTGCAACAATAAATGCTAATGAGGACTATGAATGACATTTTTAAAGACAATAAAAAGGTCTCCAAATCCCTTGCATATGGAGACACTATTTTCTAAACTTCACCTTCTGTTAGGGAGCCATTACACTCTAAAGGAAAAAAATAACCTAAGGAGAACAATGAGATGATCAAAGCATAACCGAGTCCTTATGAATTCCAAAGAAAACAATGTTTGCAAAGCTAGCTTAATGACAGACAGATTTTACGGTGATGTACAGTGGTAACACTTCAGCATAGTAACTCTTTTTTTTGATAGCACTGTGTCCTGGGTTCAGCTGTAGCACTCATACTTCGGGGGGTGGTGGGGAGGAGGAGGGGGGAGTGTTTCAAAAACTGGGGGGAGCAGGAAGCCATAGC